>JAHHUM010002604.1:970858-1111008 GCA_036173005.1 Crenichthys baileyi
TTCAATAGAGTTCAAAAAAACAGCATACATATGTTGCAAATGCACCTTCTTATCTTTTTTTTTGTGTGAATATATATTATATATATATTATATATATTATATATTATATATATTAGTTTTTAAATTGTACTTTTTAATATTTTAATTCTGTAATGCATAAACAAAAACCAAAGAGCAAAGTGTACCGGAGTCAAATTCCTTGTTTGTATGTACAAACTTGGCAATAAAGCTGATTCTGATTCTGATTCTGATTAAATGACTTCCCCTTTCACGTCATTGGGCGACTGTAGACTTGCAAATTTTAACCACAAAATATGCCTATTTTCTGTCACAATTGTCTTTTATCATTTGTTTAATCCTGATATAATGTCAATTACTGCCCAATTTCTTCAATATTATGATGTTTTCTTTCAATTTCTACATTTGTGAGAAAAGCGTGTCACAGGTATTTTAAGCTTATGTTTGACCCTGCCTGCTACTCACACCAAAATGTGCCATCTGCTGGCAGAAGTTGTGTAGTACTTTCCTACTACCTGAAATCCTTGAAATAAATTGATTGTTGTGCACGTTTGCCTAGAACAAAAACTCAAAGTTCAGTTCACACAAAACAAAATTTCTTTCTGTGCATAAGGCACACCCTAAACTCTCACAACATTCTGCTTCGTCTCTTCTCAAATTAGTCTTTTAAATATACATATTAATTATGTCATCACATAGCATTTACATGTGTTCAATGTGTTTTTTTTCTGTGCTCTTTGCTCATATAAACTGTATTCTAATTTGTCTGAATCCCTAATAAAGCTACTTTCAGTGACATATTAGCCTAGCTGTGGGCTTTAGATTATTCTTTATTTTGGTTGCGTGGTTCTTTTATGCCCTGTGTTCAGGTTAGTTCCTGTTATGCCCTTTAATTCTATCCCTTATTCTATCCGGTCTGTCTCTTTGGGTTCGGTATTTTGAATTTATCTTGTGATGGGTCTTGTTCTGTTTAGTGTTTATAAAGTTGCCTGCATTGCTTTTGTGATTTAATTTCAGACATTTCCTGTGATTAACTTTATTCAGTTGTCTCTTTCAGCCATTTTCTCTACCTGTTTCTTGATTTATACCCCCCATTGATGGTTTTTGTTTTTTAGAACAGGATGAAATGAGTTTGAACAAACATCTTATGATTATGATTAGATACGTCTTCCCCTCTGGGATCCGATCCTGGTGGTGGCGTAGGCCTTGGTATGGAAGGAGTTGGGAGCCTATGGTGGAGAAGGAGTGGAGGAGGGTCTAAGCTCAGCAGAAGAGCAGTGTCTTCCATGCAGAGGGTCTTTAAAAGAAATGCCCTGGGAGATTATTGGCCGAGGAGGAGTGCGGACCAGCAGTTGATTGGAGCAGCCAATGAGGAGTGATTGGATGAGACGGGGTGGTGAGTCTTCCATGTTGAATTTTCGTTTAAACTCCATGTCGCAAATAAAGTCTCTACACAAAATCGAAATTGTTGGTAATGCACATATATATTTACATGCTTTGTCGTAAAATATCCTTAAATGTGACTGAAAGCACAAAACCAAAGGTGTTGGTTGCCTTCTTTACCACGACATAAGTAACATCCAAATAAACCTGGGTTAATAAAACAAAGAAAAAAAAAACCCAATAGGTTATGGCCATGTTCTTGCAAACAAAATCACGGGGAAGGTTGGTTAGCTCTCCAGCTAGGTCATTGACACACTGCTGTAAAACTGCTGGATATTCTCTGCGTGTTGCATGCAAGCATCTTAGTGGAAAGATGAATGGCAGAAAAAAAGAACATGATGTAGAAAAAAATTGCAGAGAAAAACTACATAAAAGAATTTGGGGGAGATTCAAAAGGTTTATTCTGGGACTTGAGTCAGTGCTTCAAGAAGCACCGAACAGTGACGTATGCAAGACAAGGCAAATAGGTTGCATTGTTGTGTTAACCCACTCCTGAACCTGAGATAATAGCAAAATTATCTTAACTGGGCTAAGGATAAAAAGGAAGGAACTGTTGCTCAGTGGTCCAAAGTCCTCTTTTGATATGAAAGCTGGAGGAGTGGAGAGGCACAGAATCCACGTTGGTTAATGTCCAATATAAATTTTCTTTAGTAATTGATGATTATCTCATTACTGACCCATGTCATCTGCTGGGTTTTATCAGGTCCAAAGCCAGAGCAGCTGTCTAGTAATAAATTTACTAATACACCAGTATTTCGTTCAGTAGCGAGCTTCCCTACTTTTATTATTCCTCCCCCAAACTCCCCTCCCTTTTTTTTTTACAATCGTTATGTGCACATATGAATATATATGTGTAAAGAACAAGAGTCCATGTCCACATAGGCATGTAAGATGGTAACAGATATTTAGCTTTCTTTAAATGTATAAGAAAAAATACCAACCAAGTAATTAACTAACTAATTCTAAATCAACCATAACCTTGCTCTTTGTGAGCTTTTATATAACATAACTAACTTTAAATTAGTTATATAGTTAACTCAGTGTCCACTGCTATATTTTCAAACTCTATATCTCATTGGAGTTCTGACCAATCTATCCCATCTAGTGTGGTAAGGCTGCTTGAACCCAGGGGGCTCACCACTGTCCTTGCTTTGAGCTGTGTGTATGTCTCAACCTTATCAGCAGAGTCATCACAGTCCAAATCAGCAGGCACTATGCTCAGTGGAAGTGGAACGATGTTTCAGTAGTCTTTCTCAGATGTCTCCTGTTGCGCCTTAGACTCCTTCCTTCCTGTGTGTTAATTACATAGGAACGTGGCTGCTCATGCTCTTTCAGAACCACTGCAGGCTTCCATTTTCCACCATCATGCAGTCTAACATTTTCTCCAGCATGAAGCTTAGGCAGCTGTATAGCATGGTGATCATAGTAGCCCTTTTGTTTTGACTGGCTGTCTTTTAGCCTTTCATGCACACCATGTGTCCTTTCAGGGGAAAGTAGTGAAGTGGATGCTGGAAGCTTCGTCTTTAATTGACGTCCCATTTGCATCTGAGCAGGCGACAGTCCCATACCTTCCAGTGGTGTATTTTTGTACTCCAGAAGTGCTAAGGGTCCCCTGCATCATTTTGAGACTTGTTCAACATCCTCTCAACAGTTTGCACTGCTCTTTCAGCCTTTTCATTCGATTGTGCATACCTTGAAGGAAGATGCACAAACTCCTAGCTCCCAGCAAAGTTCCTGAATTACTAGCATTTCGAGGACCATTGTCAGAGATACCAATGTCTGAGATTCCATGTCTTGCGAAAATGGACTTTGTGGCTTTTATTACACCTTAGCTTGTCGTATCCGTTAGCTTCATTATCTCAGGATATTTGGTTAAGTAGTCGACAAACAGAAGTAATTCTGAACCATCGAAGTGAAATAGATCAGTGCCGACCTTCTCCCATGGCCTTGTTGGTAAAGGATGTGAGATTAATGGCTCTTTTTGGTTGATGTTTCTATTTTCGTTGCAGACATCACACTGTGCCACCAGCTGTTCAATCTGTGTAGACATGTCCGGCTAATACAGTACATCTCTGTAATTAGCAGTGAAGTTGTTACGTACCTGTAGATGTCTAAAAAAAGTCCTCTTTCCTTAAGCCATATCTATTTTGCATAACCTGGAAACTTTGAAATATATTCTTTTCTGTGAATGAGAGTTAGGTTGTAAGACCCTTTTTTATCCAGGATTGAAAAGTGTAGTCTCAGTTGGGAGGAAATTTTGTATCAAAAGCAAATCATCTAAACAAATTTGACACAAATGTTTTCAATTTGTGTCAAATTAACCATCTTCCCCCATATTTTTAATGTTAGATTTATCCAACAATTTGTCTCCCCCAACTGAGCCAACAGACCCCTATCGCCAATCAGGGCCTATAAGGGAAAAGCAGTCACCATTTTGGACTCCACCTACTTCCATTTAGCACTATAGTCTTCATTACACCAATAGAGAAGTAGAACAAGCTGGGAGGCATAATAGTAATATTTAAGACATGGGAGGGCCATGCCACCTTTTTCATTTTTAAATTGTAAAGTTCTGTAACGAACCCTTGGCTTTTTACCTTGCCAAATAAACCTGGATATCTGCCTATCCCACTCCCTAAATTGCCTGTCTGGCACCTCAACCGGGAGAGTCCTAAAGAGGTACAGCAGTTTTGGGAGAACTAACTTATTAACTGCATTTACTCTGGAGCTCAGGCTTAAACATTGGACGAGACTCCATCTGTGTAAATCCGCCTTTAGGCCTTTAGGCCTTTAGGATGCTGATAAGTCCTTAGTCACGGTTACCCCTAGATATTTTATTCCTTCAGCTTGCCAATTTAGGTTAAATCTGTCTTGTAAGTTTGCAGATGCTGTGTAGTTCAAAGTCATACATTGTTTTTAAAATATTTAACTTATAGCCTGATAAACTTCCAAACTCTTTCAATAGAGACATTCAATTTATAAATGATTTCTCTGGCTCCTCCATGTAGACCAACACATCATCAGCAAACATCACCACCTTGTGTTCAACACCTGCTATTGAAATTCGCTTAATTTCCCTTCTTTGTCTTATTAGTTGACCTAAGGGTTCAATAAAAAGTGCAAATAAAATTGGAAAGATTGGACAGCCCTGACCGGTTCCCCGCGCTAAAACAAAAGAGGCTGAGAGATCGCCGTTGATTTTTTCCCGAGCTGTTGGTCTGGAATATAAAGACTGAAGTACTCTAACAAAATCATTGTGAATCCCGTGTTTCTCAAGGACTTTATAAAGGAAAAGCCACTGCACAGAATTGTCTATGTCAAGTCTAACTATTAAAGATAATTTTTTCTATTGTTTTGCTTATTCTACAACATGCAATGTTCTCCTAATGATGTCTATTGTTTGCCTTTGCTGTATAAAACCAGTCTGATCCAAATTAATTAATTCCGGTATTGAGGTTTGCATTCTGCGAGCAAGGATAGAAGTAAACAGTTTATAATCTACATTGAGAACACTTATAGACCTATAATTTTCACATTCTTGTCTATCCTTGTCATTTTTGGGAATAACTGAGATTAAAGTGTCCCTCCAGGAAGGCAGGATTTCTCCAGTCCATTAAACCCAATTGAATGTTCGTAATAGTAATGGCGACAGGCTCAATTTCAGACATTTGTACCACTCTCCTGTAAATCCGTCAGATCCTTGAGACTTTCCTGATTCTAATCTAAATATAGCCAAGTTTAGCTCTATAACTGTAATTGGCTTTACAAGCATTTAATTTTGTAGATCTTTGATTTTTGGTAAGTCTAGGGGTGTTTAAAAGGTCATCAACGTGCTCCTCTCCTGCAGCTGGTGGTTGAGTATTCAATTCTTGATAGAATAGTTCGAAGAATTCTTTAATTCCCCTCCTTGTGACCTCCATATTATTGGTTTTAGGATTTCTAATCCTGTAGATCCCATTTTGCATTTGTTGTTTGCACAGTTTATAGATTAATGTTTAGCTCGATTTGGCTCCTGCTTCATAGCTTCTTTGTTTCAAAAATTTTAACTTCTTTTGTATTTCCAGTGTATACATGTTATCTATTTCAGCCTATATTTTCTTTATTTCTGATTTTATTTGAGCATTTGTATTTTGGCTATCATTGACTTGCAATTGCTTCAGTTTTGCCAGCAAGTCTGCCAGTTTTTCCCTCCACACTTTGTCATGTATGATGTCAAGAAATTATTTTCCCCCTTATGACTACTTTCAAAGCATCCCACAGGATTGTTAGTGCAATTTCACCTTTATCATTAAATTGTAGATAATGTTTGATATCGTTCTGCTGATTTTTTTTTACAGTTTTAGGATCATTAAGAATACATGAATTTAGTTTCCACAAAGTCCTAGTTATTTCACTTTTCAAATTGGCTGGTAAAGTAATGGGACTATGGTCCGAAAGGTCAATTGTGGATATCTAGGAGTCTTTCTGTTATGATTTGTGGTTGTTTTTTTCGGATTTGTTGGTCTTATTTCACTGTTGAAGTTTTGAATCATGTTTCTGTTTATTATATTTCTGGTAATGTTTTAGTTTTTGTCTTGTTCATGTTTTGTCAAGTTTGGTTTTTGGATCTGGTTATGCTTTAGTTTGATATTTTTGTTTATATTCAAGAGTCTCTGTTTTGCTCCAGTCACGTTTTGTTCTCTCCTGTCTGTTAATTAACTTTATTCGGTTCACCTGCTTCAAGCTAATCTGTCTCCTTGCTTCACCTGGTTGACGTGCCATACATACACCTCCGTTCTGTTTATTCCTTGCGGAAACATTTTCTGGATCATGCTCATGTCTTGTTTTTTGGATCATGCCTGTCTTGCCTGCCCGTTTATTGTTTTGTTCCTGCCTCTTCCTATGAGCGAGTTTTTTGTTAATTAAATCTTTTTTTTTCACTCACTGTCATGCTGCCTGTTTGTCTGCATTCCGGGGTCTTACGCTGCTCAAGTCCTAACACTTTCATCCTAAATCTATCAAAATTAAATACAAAGAAATAGTCTAACCTGGAGTAAATTGAGTGTGGGGCTAAAAAGTAGGTAAAATGTTTAGTCCCGGGGTATAGGTCCCTCCATACATCTATAATTCCCAACTCTTACATCAAGGATTTCTCACTTTCTTGGACAAGGAGTTATGCTGGGTCACCCCCGCAGATGAGTCTAGCCTTATATTAAAATCTCCAACACAAATAACCACTCCCTGGGAAGTAACTATTAAGTCAAAAACTTTTTAGTAAAATGCCCAATCACTCCCTGGCTGAGCATATGCATTTATAAATGTTACTTCTGTACATTTTAATTTACCAGTAATTTTAACAAATGTCCTTCCTTGTGCATTTGCTCAGATATGTGCTCATACATAAGATGACTTGAAATTAATATTGCGACTCCTCTTTTGTGCCCAGATTTGTGTGATGGAGAAAACACATATTTAAAGCGCTGCTGTTTTAACTTTGCATGTTCTGACTGTGACATATGCGTTTCTTGAAGAAAGGCAACCTGTGTCATTTCCTTTTCAAGTTTGGATAAGATTTTATTCCTCTTTATTGGGTTTAATATACCATTCACATTGGAGGAGGTAATTTTTATTTCCCATTATGCATATTGTTTTTATAGCAATAACAGCAATAAGGTTAACCCCAACCTTACCGGTTGTAAAGCAGCCCTATTTAAAAGAATAAAAACTTATAACACAGAACAGAACAAA
This sequence comes from Crenichthys baileyi, assembly GCA_036173005.1. NCBI lineage: Eukaryota > Metazoa > Chordata > Actinopteri > Cyprinodontiformes > Goodeidae > Crenichthys > Crenichthys baileyi. The sequence goes on from JAHHUM010002604.1 coordinate 978,047, forward strand.
GAAAATAGTATTCAGAACATTAAACATTCGAATTATCGAACACACTTCCAATGTTGAGGCCCTGTCCCTCCTGGACCTGTTCTCTGAGAGATATCCTTCCTGCCCAAATGGCTCAGAGGGCCCTCAATTTGAATAATTAACTTACTGTCCATTAACTTTGTGATGAATCTTCAGATACCTTATAGACTGCAACCAAGTCTTTGTGCAGAGACATCATATGCCACTCTACAGACAGTTTTCCGTGATCAAGCAGGGACCCCTTGCAATTTTTCCTTGTACCCAGTTGGTTCTCTTCCAGTCTGTTTGCATCTTGCCCGTGCTGGTTTCCATGTGTATCGCAGAAGTCTCACCAGCAGCGAGTCCAGCTGCACTACTCTGGTCACCGGCAGGCATTTGTCTTTCAGGTCCGCTGATGCTTCCTCTACTGTGTCGTATGTCTTAGTTTTCCCTTCCAGAAACACCCTCAGTGTAGCTGGAAATAGAGTTTGGAATCTCACATTGTTTTCTCTTAGGATCCTCCTTTCCAGTGCGTAATAATCAATGCGGTGCGTAATAATCGGTGCGTAGTCATAATCAATGTTCATTTTGTTGTTGTTCCACATAAAGCCTTTCTTTTCCCACGCCTTTTTATAAACTTCTTCTTTCTGTCGGTAGCTCCGAAATCTGACCACTATCGATCTGGGCTGGCTTCCTGGCAGGGGGCTGTGGCGCCAATGCCCGGTGTGCTCATTCGATGTATAAATCAGTGGATTTTCAGTTACTCTCGTATAAACTTCTCTACGAATGTCAGGACTGCTGCCAATGAGCCTTCTGCTCCTTCCTTTCTTACATTCTTCCAGCGGGAGCGCCCCTCAAGATCTGCCAGTTTTGACTGGAGCTGCTCTTGTAACATTTGCATCTCCGATATCACGTCCTCTGCTTCTTGCATGCGGTCTTCGGCAGTTGCAATTCATGTTCCAGCTTCATCTAGTCTTAAGTTCGTTTTTGCTATTTCGCCCTTGATGTCGTCCATTTGTTGCTTGTTATATTTTCTGAAATCCCTCAGTTCTTTGAGAATTATTGTCAGATATTCTTTCGAAATGACGTTTTTTGTGCACTGTAGAGTTTTTTTTTTTATCATCTTTAACTCTGTGCAAGTCTCTCTTACTAGTATAGCAGGACCATCCATCTGTATTATTTCAAAGTTTTTTAGTTTTTTTACCCTTGTATGTACAGTGATGTTCTACCCAATGGCACCATCTTGTGGCCAGAGTATGCGACCAACTTGCAGTGAGATGCATAAATCTTTCTGTTTGGCCAAAATTACATGAAAGTCGGGTCGTGTCCACTTTGTTCTTGTTTATAGTCAGGTCTTGAGACCACTTATCAGTATCACTCGGTGATTTTCAAAAGCTTCCATATTCTTCATTTCAATTGAGCTGATAAACATCTCTTCCTCATCTGACTCACTTTCCTGGCTTTATTCAACAGCATGCAACTTTTGTTCTTTTTCTGCTTGCTCCTTTGACACATCTTTGCAAAAACGATTTTTCTTTTCACACTTCTTACATGTTCATGTTTATAACCACACCTGTCATAGTCTATTTTCTTCTCACTGGCCACTTCTTTTGTACTTGTTTTTGAAAGTGTGCCATGTAATTTTCAAATCATATATTTTTTCTTGAACTCTATATTTTCCTTTGTTTAAGACAAGTGAATTTCTGGCTATTTTATTTTTCCTACACATTCTATTTTTTCATATTTATTACCACCCAACTATATTTAAAACATGTTTTTTTCCTCAAAAATATATTATTTTTCAAATTATTTTTGCTTTTATTTCTTAAGCACCGATATATTTTCTCCTCCAATATATCCCTGTTGTATAGTTTTTTACCCAACAGATTTCCCTGAGCCCATTTATTTCCCTCTCATCATTTTACATTCCATTATTGCTGTATTGTCTTTTCCACCTCATCAGGCAGCTCGTAATGTAATTACAAAGCGGGTCCCACCCCTTTGTATTCACATTACCAGCTGCATGTTGAAGAGGAAAAAACAATACAGCAATACAATACAGGGGAAAAATAGGCTCAGGGAAATCTGTTGGGTAACAAAATACAACATGGAGAGATAAAATATATCAGGGCTTAAGAAATAAAAGGACAGTATAATAATTTAAAAAATAATATAATTTTTATGGCAGGTTTGGTCCTCCATAAAGCCTTCATGCCATATTGATGCAGTAATTTATGCAAAAGGAGCTCTGATCAGTTATTGATAGCAAATACTGTGCAGTACATGAACATACTTTTGAGTAGGCCATGAGTTAAAATCCTTATTTGTTGGTCTTATGTAATATTCAAATTGTCAGATAAACTAAATGTAGGGTTTCTATTAGCTTTAAGCCATGGTCATCAAAATTAACATAAGTACATACTTGGAATATATCCCTCTCTGTGAATTGAAACTAATATTCAGTTTTACTATTTCAGCCGCACTGCTGAACTAAATTAACTTTTCTGTGACATTCTAATTTATACAGATGCACCTGTAAAGATTTTTGTTTTTACACTCTAATAATGTTTCACATAAATATCAATATATTAGTAGTAGACTTTATTTAAAACATTTATTTTGTCCAGTTATGTGAGCAAACAGAAGCAATGTATCTCTGAATCTTAAGTAGCACCATTGAACATTTAAATACCTTGACTTAATACTCAGACAAAGTGACAGTTATTGAGAGTGTACATAGCAGCTGGAGAAACCTTAGTACTACAGTACACAGTTTCCTAAGAGTTTGGTTTGATGCTGTCTCCAACCTTTTTACATAAAAAAAAACTAGTCCCTGCTGTCTTTGGATTCCCCAGCTGTAAACTTAATTTTGGCTTCACTGACTTGGAGGAACTGTTGTAGAGTCACCTGTTTAAAGAACAAAATAGTCAGAATGAGTGAACTTATTGTTGTAGAATCATGATGCTATAAACACAGTGCCCTACAAAAGTATTTATACCCCCTCAACATTTTCACATTTATTCAAGTTTCAACAACAAACTTCAATCTTAGCACACCTGAGCCACTAGAGGGTAATGCTCAGTTAGCTACTTAATTCATGTTACCAGGATGAAAATAAGTTATTTTAATATCCAAGAAAAATCTTTTGTGTGATTGCTTCATAAACAAACAAGGACAATATAGTATTAGTTAAGTCTGAGCAAATATTTCTGCAGTCTAATTTTATATAGAAAAGGGGATGCAACTATCACATATTTTGACAGGAAACAAATATTCTGCAGTTATTTCATTATCATAAAATGTATATCTATTTAACATATGTTGTACTGAAAGACTAAAAAATCTCCAAGCTGCTTATAGTGAATAAAGAAAAAGGGCTGAGGCTTGACCAACCTGCATGTCTAAAATTGTATGGTCTACTCATTTGAATAAATATGAAGCTAAATACAAAATCAGAGATTTTGTTTTTGGACATCAGGACATTTTAAAGACTATGTTTCAAGCATGTGCTTCAAACATTTCAAACACTACATGGCACATATACTTTTGGATTTACCTTGTAAAATAACTGATACTACCACAGTTTGAGAGCCATGATATTAGCAGAAACATGCTTTAGTAATAATGCAATTTATCTGGTCAGTACATCTTGTTAGTAAATGTCCTTTTTGGCTCACGTACATTTAATTCTACCACACAATTGAAGTCAGCAAATGACAGCTTATATGTTAAGCGGTCCTGTTCATGTACCTATGATGTAAAATAAAATGTGGTGACTCATTTATTTCTGCATTATGCCACTTCAAGAGGAGAATTTTTGAAATCTCTCACAAGATTTAACACATCAACCTATGGTAGTCTCTGCAATAGAAATTGGGTGGGAGTAACCAACAATCCTCAACAAAAAGAGAGAATGATTGTGTAAAGATGAAACTGCGACGCCAGCAAATGTGTACACAGCAATATAATATCCCTTTGTACGTGGACACAGCTTTTCTGTTTGCTTGTTCAAACATCAGACATGTATGGCAAAGTTTATGCTTCTTTGTTTTACCCAAATTGATATGATCACTTGGAGAGAAGGGAACATGCAGTTTCTCTTATCCATCAAAATATTCTGAGTTAAGGTGCTGCTGCTACTGGTACAAACACCTGGGACCAGTTGTGGAAAGTGATCCAATCGGATTTTGGATAATAGACTTGATACAATACTAAAAATGGGTTGTTCAAAATCAAAAATGGATTCTAAAATTAGATTAGATCATATATTACAATTCAGGTTGATCAAACCCTCAGCTTGTATTGTTCAAGGCTATTTAAAAGGATTGTCATAACTTTGATCCAAACAATCTAGATTATTCTGATCCCAGCAGTTTGGTGGATTCAGTGTGCAATTCAGGAACACAATGTGCTTAAAATTAAATTCCAACTCAAAACCAGGAAACAATTTAAAAAAAGTTTATTTAAATGAATAAACAGGAACGGAGTGCAAGAACAACTGTAGGAGGAGAAATGACAGGTAAGTGATGAGGCAAACGAAGCTGGATAAATAATTGTTCAATGTCTCTTACTAGGTGGGATGTGGTTATCCGCCAGGAGGAGAGGTATACGGACTGGAGCAAAACAATGATGACAATGAAGACGGTAAGTCCAAAGTTCACTTAGATCCAGAGACTCTTGTACTTGGCGGGTAGGCAGTGTTTTAGCGGTTCAGTGGAGGGTGGACAGGTGAGGATGAATGAGCACGACGAAGTTCGAGGTACAGGAGCAGCCATCCAGTATGAGTTCCAGGTTATGGTCGAGTCTTGTAGATCCATAGGTGAATATATCCTTAGGAGATCTCAGGAAAGAAGTCAGCTCAAGGGTTGGGCCACCGGGGCCAGCCTGGGTATCCTCCAGGTAGTCGCGGTGAGTTCACTAGAAAGAGCAAAGAGTGGTTAAACGAGGTCGAAGACAAAGTATACTTAGCTAGGAACATAGATTGGCTGAGTAGCTACCACTGAGGCTAATACTCGAGCGAAGAGATGCTGGCTGCCTCCTGCTTAAGTACTCCAGGCTCAATCACCAGGAATGGGAAACACCTGTCTCACCACAGCCGCAACACATCAGCGCCTACTATGAATGAAAACACAAACAATACAAACACAAAAACTCCAGCCCCGACAGCAAGTATTAAGTTGCTCACTTCTTGGGGTTCTACTTGCATGTATTTAAGGCACACAAAGCATCTCTTCAGAGCTCCATGTAAAAGCTTAATAGTACACCTTGTTTTGGAATGAGCAGTGTAGAAGTGTGCCTGCTCAGGTGAATTTGGTGCAAGAAAAGGGGCCATCGGCCGTGGTGGCAGTGGATAGGCAGCATCTTCTAATACAATGCCTACTGGTTGGTTGGCAAGGAGTCTTTTGTATAACGTACTTTCCTTCAGGATACATGCATTATGAAAAAACCCAGGGCTCCTCATCAAAACACAGTTTGTGATGAGGTCAGGATCACCCACAAGTTGAATGTTTATGCTGTGTCTTCCCTTCCTGTTGATGTACTCCCACTCTCTCTCTCATGAGGGGTTTGTAAACAATACAAGTGCAATTGATGACCCCAATCGTATTGGATATGTTCCCCAAAAGTTAGAACCTGTGCTTGGTCTGGTTAAATCTGGTCATCCACAAGTCAAGATTTATGCATAGATGCATAGAGGCACAGGCCAATGAGGACCTGTTGTTCCACAGACTGTGACTCCTTTTGGGTCTGCATTGAAGCTCTGGCCTGACAAGGTCAAGAATGTATTTAATTTCAGCATTCCGAAAAAGACCATAAAGCTCCTAATTGGTGTATTCTTCTAGTGGTTTATGCTCAATGTACACCCTTCTTATGTACAAAGAGAGGAGAACTGACCAACAAGAAGAAAAAAGATCGGGCATAAATCACACAGAATGTAAATGTCACAGAATTGGGCAAGAAGAGGACCATTAATCAAGTGAACGCTGAGGACTGACACCTGGTAAAGCCTTCTGCCGCTGTAGCTCACCTTCCTCTTTGCTGTCCTGTGCGTTCAAAATTAGAATTCTGCATACCTGGATAAACAGTGATCATTTGGACTACTGTTGCCTTTCTGTCATCTCAAACTGGTCTACACCGTTTATTTCTAACCTCTGACACCAACCAGGCATTTTCATACACATACCTGGTGCTGTTTTTTCCTTTTTCAGTAAACCTAAGGGATGTTTGCACGTTAAAATGAAAGCAGATGAGTGGTTTCTAAAATTCTCAGACCAGCCTGTCTGACACCAACGACTATGCCATGTTCAAATTCACTCAAATGTCCATTCTATTGCTTGGTTTGAACTACAGCAAGTCATCTTCATTATGTCTAGATGCCCAAATAATAAAGTTGATGACATGTCTCTGTTGGAGTTAGCAGACAACTGAACTGGTGTACCTCAAAGTTGCGTGTGAAAGTGTATATATTTATTTATTCAAATGACATTATACACTTTACCAGTTTATCATAAATCCCTTACATTACTATATTCTTAGTTTAATATTTAAGCACACATATTTTCAACACAGAACTTTAAGGATCTTTAATATAAAGAATGCATAAAATACAAGCTTTAAATGTCTCTTAAGGTTTTTTATCATAGTGTTTCCTGAGAAAGTAGGTTTACATTCATAATATTAGCACCTGATAAGGTGACCACAGGTAATTTAAACTCATCAGAAGACATATGTAGCCTTACACAGTAAAGCAACATTTTTAAGTACTGCTTAAGAACTACAACTTCTAAATCGTACATACAGTGACTTTACCGTAAAGACACACTCATTAACAATACATTTTGGAACATTCTTATTCCACATGGTTAAATCTATGTGGTTTAATATAAATGATTAAGCCATGATTTAAATATGTTGTTATTTAGTATCACATTTTTCCAGAGAAGGAGATGGGAAGAGCAATGTATATATGGGAAGAGCAATGTATATGCCGGAGGAACATCATTCGTCTGAGACAGGAAGTCTGTATTCAGGTCTGGAGCAGAAGGCATTGGATTGAAAGCGGGAGCTGAAGGAGACACAGAGGAAAAAGGTGGCTGGATCTGAAGGCCCGAAGGAGGCATGTGGAACGCCGGGGCAGCTGGTGGGGGATGAAGCACGGAAGAGGAGGATGAATATGGAGATCCATATGGAGAAGGCCCCTGTGGTACTGGGTTGTTGTGGTCACCGTACATGGGAGCAGGCTAAGGAGGATAAGCAGCTGGATGTCCACAATTAAACTGTGGGTAATTTGGGTATGCAGGGGGTGGTGCTGAAGGACTTTGGGTTCCTGGGTACCCATATGTACATGAAGATAAGATAAGAAGATAAGGATAAGGACCAATAGCCATAGCAGGGCGAGGGAAGTCGCTGTTGGTTGGACCACCAAAAGCCCCAACAGGATAAGGATCCACAGTCCCATTGTTTTGAGCACCAAACATTAAAGTACTCGTACTCGTCGTCTTCCGCTTTATCCGGGAGCGGGTTGCAGGGGCAGCAGACTCAGCAGAGACACCCAGAGGTCCCTCTCCCCAGACACCTCCTCCAGCTCCTCCGGGGGGAGCCCAAGGCGTTCCCAGGCCAGCTGAGAGACATAGTCCCTCCAGCGTGTCCTGGGCCATCACCTGGGCCTCCTCCCGGTGGGACGTGCCTGGAACACCTCCCGAGGAAGGCGTCCAGGAGGCATCCGGTATAGATGCCTGAGCCACCTCAACTGGCTCCTCTCGATGTGGATGAGCAGCGGCTCTACTCCGAGCCCCTCCCGAATGGCCGAGCTCCTCACTCTATCTCTAAGGGAGTGCCCGGCCACCCTACGGAGGAAGCTCATTTCAGCCGCTTGTACCTGGGATCTCGTTCTTTCGGTCATGACCCAAAGTTCATGGCCATAGGTGAAGGTAGGAACATAGACCGACCGGTAAATCGAGAGCTTCGCTTTTCAGCTCAGCTCTCTCTTCACCACAACGGACCGGCACAGGTCCGTCATTACTGGGGCAGCCGCACCGATCCGTCTGTCGATCTCCCGCTCCATTCTTCCCTCACTCGTAAACAAGACCCCGAGATACTTGAACTCCTCCACTTGAGGCAGGAACTCCCCTCCAACCTGAAGAGGACAAGCAACCCTTTTCCGGTCGAGTACCATGGCCTCTGACTTGGAGGAGCTGATCTTCATGCCAGCTGCTTCACACTCGGCTGCAAACCACCCAAGCGCATGGTGTAGGTCTTGGCTAGAGGGGGCCAGCAGGACCACGTCATCTGCAAAACGAAGAGATGAAATCCACTGGTCCCCAAACCAGACCCCCTCCGGCCCTTGGCTGCGTCTAGAAATCCTGTGCATAAAAGTTATGAACAGGACCGGTGATAAAGGGCAGCCCTGCCGGAGTCCAACATGCACCTAGAACAGGTCTGACTTAGTGCAGGCAATGCGGACAAAACTCCTGCTCCGCTCGTACAGGGACCGGATGGCCCCTAATAAAGGGCCCCCGATTCCATACTCCTGGAGCACCTCGCACAAGGCATCATGAGGGACACAGTCGAATGCTTTCTCCAGATCCACAAAACAAATGTGAACCGGTTGGGCAAACTCCCACGAACCCTCGAGTACCCTGTAGAGGGTATAGAGCTGGTCCAGTGTTCCACGGCCGGGACGAAAACCACACTGCTCCTCTTGAAGCCGAGGTTCGCCTATCGGCCGGACTCTCCACTCCAATACCCTGGCGTAGGCCTTACCAGGGAGGCTGAGGAGTGTGATCCCCCTGTAGTTGGAACAAACCCTCCGGTCCCCCTTCATAAGAAGGGGGACCACCACCCCAGTCTGCCAGTCCAGTGGCACTGTCCCTGACTGCCACGCAATGTTGAAGAGCTGTGTCAACCATGACAGCCCCACAACATCCAGAGATTTGAGGTACTCAGGGCGCATCTCATCCACTCCCGAAGCCTTGGCACCACGGAGCTTTTTAACCACCTCGGTGACTTCAGCTTGGGTGATGAAAGAGTCCAACCCCGAGTCCCCAGCCTCTGTTTCCACCAGGGAATGCGTTATGGCAGGATTGAGGAGATCCTCGAAGTACTCCTTCCACCGCCCGATAATGTCCCCAGTCGAGGTCAGCAGCCTCCCACCCCCACTAAAAACAGTGTTGGCGAAGTACTGCTTCTCCCTCCTGAGGCGCCGGACGGTTTGCCAGTATCGGTTCGAGGCCAACCGGTAGTCCTTCTCCATGGCTTCACCGAACTCCTCCCAGGCCCGAGTTTTTGCCTCTGCCACAGCCCGGGCCGCAGCACGCTTGGCCTCACGGTACCCGTCAGCCGCCTCAGGAGTCCCACAAGCCAACCACAGTTGATAGGACTCCTTCTTCAGCTTGACAGCATCCCTTACTGCCGAAGTCCACCATCGGGTTCTGGGATTGCCACCGCGACAGGCACCGCAGACCTTACGGCCGCAGCTACGGGCAGCAGCCTCGACAATAGATGCGGAGAACATGGTCCATTCGGACTCTATGTCTCTAACATCCCCCGGAATCTGGCCGAAGCTCTCCCGGAGGTGGGAGTTGAATACATCCCTGGCCGAAGGCTCCACCAGGCCTTCCCAGCAGACCCTCACTATGCGCTTGGGCCTGCCAAGTCTGTCTGGCTTTCTCCTCCTCCAGCAGATCCAACTCACCACCAGGTGGTGATCATTGGACAGCTTAGCCCCTCTCTTCAGAGTGTCCAAAACATGCTGCCGAAGGTCTGATGATACGACAACAAAGTCGATCATTGACCTCCTGCCTAGGGTGTCCTGGTGCCAAGTGCACTGATGGACACCCTTATGCTTGAACATGGTGTTCATTATGGACAATCCGTAACTAGCACAGAAGTCCAATAACAAAACACCACTCGGATTCAGATCGGGGAGGCCATTCCTCCCGATCACGCCTCTCCAGGTGTCACTGTCGTTTCCCACGTGGGAGTTGAAGTCCCCCAGCAGAATAATGGAGTCCCCGGGAGGGGCACTATCCAGCACCTCCGACAGGGGATGGACTGGCGACTTGTCCACGGTGTGCCCTGCCTCTCGCCCGTAGACTGCTGGAGATAGGCACCAGGTCCCCCATGACCCACTATAGAATAAGCGGTTATAGAAGATGAATAAATGAATAGCAGGAACATTTTGATTGCTGTTGTTATGGAAATTTTTAGTGCCTTGCTTGATTTGATCTTTGATACTCTACAGGAACTGACAAAAGTATTAGAACCCCTCTGTGTTATTCCATTCTTCTCTTATATAGTCTTAGAGTAATGGTTTCTCAGCCTTCTCCTTGCACCTGTGTGAGATAATATGTGTTGGGATTATGATTATTGATTAATTAATATTTATCAAGAATTATAATTTAAAATCATAATTTGAGAAAATTAATTTCTTAACCAAAATCCTTATTTATAAATCGAAGCCAGAGATGTCCTCTGGTGTTGTAACTGTAGCCTAAAGCCCTTGATAATTACAACCGGTAAATACTCAGTAATAATTGATAACTATTACTAGATGTCACTGTTTAATCAACCATTTCTACCGAAACGTGGGGTACTTTGACCTTATTTTGACTGACAAGTCACTCTTGCACAAAATGAACACAAACGCCTTCTCTTTATCTACGTGACATTTATTAAATCAACAGCCTGATACAATCCGCTATCCGATTCAATAATCTACACCTAATCAAAAATACAAAGTTCTACACAAAAGGGTAAAATATCTAACTAAACAAAATAAAACAAAACAGCAGTGGGTGTGTATGGAATCAACCAGCAGTTATGGCAAAAGTGATAATCTGACAAAAGAATGTGGTGTTGAACGGAGTTTTGGGAGCGTAGCCCCTCCCAACGTGTAGCTCAGTGAGATACAGGCAGTCTTAAACCTTCCCCCCAGCAAGGTTGTAAACCCAGAGGACAAAGGATAATAAAACCTTTGGCAGCAAGCCAGTAAGCAGTAAAGTTGGAGACAAAGAAAATGCTGAATTTCACCATAAGGTTATTATAGCAGTCCAGTTTCACAGCGCACCTGCGCGCAGGTGTTCGCACGGTAAAAACACAACTTGAGAAGCGCGGCGGCTTCAGAGTCCAACAGCAAGTTTCAAAACAATGGCATGCACATACAATTCAGAGCACATCAGACTATAAGTGGCGAATCTAATCGCACTAAACCCTACTCTACCCTGCCCACGCTATTCCTAATAAAGAAATAAAAATAAAATTAAGGATGGGTTTTACTTGTTGAAGTTGCTGCACGTCTGCAGTGAAACTCCAAGAAAGCGGTCAATCTCCATCCTTTGGCCTCCTTGGCGAAAGGGAAAAATATGTTCTGACCGTCAGCAGTCGACTGGAATAAAACAAGGTGGCCTTGAAACCTCTGTGAGGTTTTTTCTTCTGTTACGTGTTAAACTCACGTCTTCGATCGGCAAAGTGAAATTTCTGGCCTTCTTATTCCAGAAACCACTTTCATGAATTTTTCTTTTTCCTTGGCCAACGAGGAGAATAAATGAAATCCACGTGGGACCTCTTCTCCAGAATGATGCGCTTCAGTTGCTGGTCCGGTTTCCAGCGTGAAAAGCAAATGGTGGGCCGTCTCATACTCTGTTATATAGTGGACTGTGGCCTCAGAGCTGCGACACCCCCGTCCTATCAGCTGCAGTGGACGCTGGGATTTGTAGTAACGGACTGTCCTGGGATACAAAATAGCAGAAAACGCCGGAAGGCCTGGTAGCGTCCAGCAACGTGCAAGTGGTCCAATATTCAGCAAACAAGTGGTCCAACATGAGAGTTACCTTGAAAACAGTTGTAGTTTATAAGGAGAACCTTTGCTTTGTCAAGGCATAACGATTTGGCAGCTCTTGTGAGCACATCTCCAATGCTGTAAAAAATCCTTCTCTCTTCAAGATTATAATAAAGCTGATTCTGAGTGACAATCATCGGTCTCTGTCTTGGTAAAAACTATTTTTTCTACAACACTTTTAACCTACCTATAGGCCATGGCCTTAGACAATAAGAAGAAATAGCAACCTGTCAGCTTTATATAACTCATATATGCCTTTTTCTCTTTTAAGACAGGATGACAGGATGATCTCACAGTGCAGCACGTAGAACTGTAGAATCTCTGCAAGGTTTCTAGATAAGATCTCAGATTTGACCTTTCTCTGTGGAGTTTTTCCTATTTACCAACTATGTATGGGTACCGGTGTAGGTTTGTAAAAATTGTTTAACCTCTTATGTTATGGGGTGATTACCAACATTTTAACGATGACAGATGCACTCATATAACACACAGTAGAACTATTAGTGTATGCTCATTTATATTTTCACTAGTGAACACATTAGATTTAAATTTCTAAAACATCTTAGGACTTGTGAAAGACTCCTATATCTGTTATGTGTATTCTTTACTATGCCTCTTGCTCTTTAGCTTCCTAGCAGACACTTGAAGGAAAAACTGACAGATGGAACACTTCATAGCTTATCAACCTTGAGGAAAACCTCAGATACATCTGAAAAAAATAACCATAAAGCATTATACTGCCATCACTATTTTTCATTGTGGGTATGGTGATCTTTTGTTGATGTGCTGTATCGTTTTTGTACCAAATATAGTATTCGGTATTATAGCCCAAAAGTTCGAGTTTGGTTTCATCAAAACTTACACATTCTGCCACAAGATTTCAGATCTTAGCCAGGTCTACTCCTTTACCCAGACAGAGAATACAGCAGATTGTTTTCACATGTACAACACAAGTAATTGTAAGAAAAACCTGCAGCTTATTCTGTGTTGCTGTTGGCGTCTTGGCCAACCTGACCGGACCTGTTTAAATCTCATCTTTTTGGAGAAATGTTTTTAGTGTCGTCTCATATTTTCGTAAATTTTCCTTTGAAACAATTACATTTTTTTTTTATTCTTTGCAACTTCTCTGCAAGCTAAACTTTTTTTCTAATTGAGCATATTCACTATAATTGATGCCAGGTACTAAACTCAAGAAGACCAAAGTCTAAGACTGAATTAAAGGCTGCTGTAGCAAACTATTAGCTTAAGGCTGTGCACCATTCAACCTGGTTAATGTGGCCTTTTATATATTAGAGTTTTTCTTTTATTAAACTTGTTTTCACCTGAATTGTAATGAATGTAATTGACATTTTAGATCGAAAAGCTTTATCATCATCCAATTTTTCTTACATCACAATCAAAAACGTATCATTTTAAACAGGGGTGTGAACACTTTCAGGAGCAAATGTCCTTATAACATATGTCATGCAATTTCTGTTTAAGTGAAAGATAACAAATCCATGTCAACCTCTATTCCTGCCAAAAAGACTTTTAGCATTTAAACAATTAATAACTGAAAAGGAACCAGACTACCTGGGGCGTAAGCCGTCTTGTTAACAGTGGCTTCCATATGCACTTGTCCTTTAGAGAAAAGCTTCATCGTCTTCTCTGTTGAACCAACCTGTTCTGACTGGAGGACAGAAAAAGAACACTAAGACAGTTGTAGCAACAACAATGTTCTAATTTCAACAGCACAGCCTAAAATAGGGCCCCTGAGTTTTTATGAGAGAATACTCACTGAGGTATCACCTAAATACCACTGTTAAAATACCACTGTTAAAAAGGCATTTCCATATTTGGTTGAAAGATTTATTTAAGTTTGTACTACTGCAGCAGTACAAACATTTAAATGGTAGAGATACCTGCATTAATGAACAGTTAATTCTCACTGCTGTCACTTTATATCTCAAACTTTTCAAGCAGACTGGTACTGTTATACTAGCAAAGGTGCCTGAATTTACAAGATTAAAAGCCACCTTGCGAACTATTTGTGTGGGTGCAAAGAACATTAATTTACTGCAAATAGGATATGCATCATAAAAATGTAATTGATAGAAAAGTAAAATAGTAGGAAGTGAGGTGACTTATTTATTGTCTATATACATGCTGCAAGATTATACACACTAAAAGAGTGCTGAAGTTTGAAAAGGACTTGGGGACAAAGTTGAGCTCCTTTTCTGCAGTGGAATCAATCCTCCAGCTCCTGGACAGCTTGGCCACCAGTTTGTAGACAATTCTTCCATAAAATCCTTTGAAAGACAATGGGATGTTTCTGTATAACAGAGAAATGATGGTGAATGAATATCATGTCATATATTCAGAGGTGGATAGAGTGGCCAAAAATTAAAAGAGCAGCACTACTTCAATATACTTTTACTTAAGTAGAAGTAAATAGTAGCCATACAAAAAATTACTCGAGTAAAAAAGAACTGAACATCTGCTTGATAATAACATCTGATTTAATTTGTGAAAATGACATCAGACAGACAAAAATATGAAGTAATGAGCAAATTTTGGTATTTTAAAGAATGAAATAAATATAAAAAAATAAACAACATTAGACAAAGTATGCCCTGCAGTGCAGCACAATATTTTCTCTCACCCAATGACTGCTAATAAGCACCAGCCCCCTGCAACCCTGCGAGGATAAATGAGGAAAGAAAATGGATAGATGGGTAAAATAAAGTCAGACAGAAAAAACCCAAATTTCACTTTTCACAACATAAAGCTTGAGAAAAAAAACAACAAGTCTCATTAATGTTGGGACCCCAGCCATGGTTACAAAATGAAAGGCCAGTACGAACTTTTCTGGAACTTTCAAAATAAATCGCATTAACCTACTTCCAGCACAGCCAGAAACAGAATAACAGCGGACTTCCCGTGACGTCACTGTCCAAATAAAAACCCTGCTTTTGCAACAAACTGACCTCTTCCACACAGGACCCCAGAGGAACTGGACGGAGGGACACAGCTCGCTAATGTCTCTTTGCTGGCAAACAGACATAACTCTTCAAACTGGATCCAAGAGTGTCATACGATCACGCGATCATATGCACTAAGTTAAGTAGGAATGAATTGCTGTTTGTGTATCTGGTATTCATTCATGAACGGAGTAATTAAGGTGCAAGCGTGGCTTGACTTTCTCTCTGAGGTCGACAGAAGCAAACTGTGTTCCAGAGAGTTCCCAGCAGAGGCCCTTTCTCTACGACACCAAGTGGAGCAGTTTTCCCGGTCTGAAGGAAGGACAACGGGACCGCATCACCGTGGTTACAGCAGTAACGTGCAGCTTGGCCGGCCGACAGAACGAGCCGCCCCTCCCCACAGCTACGGAGGTTAGCTGGAGTTAACCCTTTGTTCACTGTGATGCTTTCTTCAGCTTCGTCGCCCAGACAACTTTTCCTCGGCACGGTTCACATAAGAGGTTGTGTTTTGGGCAGAGAGAAGTAGTTTAGAATGAATTAATCTAAACATTTTTCGTTTTATGACGTTTGGTTTTGTTTGTGTTGAAAACTCAGCCATCTTAGTGCTAGCAGATTATCTGGTCACCACGTGCTCAGTTTGTGTTCTGTGTTTGTGTTTTTTTTTTAAGTTAAGACAAACTTTATTTAAAGGGTGATTTTAAACACAGAAGATTGGCCATAACGCGCCGTCCACGCTTATGCATTTTAAGCCTTTTATTAGTGGTATTTTAAAGGTATGTGTTTGATTCTGATGATAAGCTATAAGCTTCTTTTGTTAGCTCCAACCGCTAACGGCTAAGAAGACGTGCTTTCCTGCTAAGATCATTTACCCTAAAAGGTGTTAGTTTTCAATCTAGAAAAATAATATTTCCCCTAAATATTTTTAAAAAATTGAAAACTACGTAAACTCCTTTAAAAGCCCATTTCTCCAGAAAGATTTGGTTTTTCAAAATAATATTTCCTTAAAATTTTTTACTAATTCCTTATAAATTTCTTTAAAATTTATTTTAATAAAAAAAGGCAGCTAATTAAACACCGTTGAGAATTGGCATCCAGAAAGTTTGTTTTTTTCATAAATCATTCTTTAAAAATTATTTATTAAAATTTTTTATCTGATCTTGCATTGTGAATGATTGTCTAAAGGTATGCTGATTATTGCCTGAGTTAGTTCCAAGACTAATTTAATTCACTTCCAGTTCTTCAAGATAATCCTTGGTTCTCAATCATAAATAACATTGCATGGTAATGTTGCATCACTTTTTCGGTCATGGCTTTAAACCACTTTGATCAACTTTTTTATATTGTACATAGCCATTAGTCTTCCCTTATTTTTAATTCTGCTTGGTAGTTTTATTGGATTGTTTTTAGCATGGTGAAGAGATTTTTGATTGAAATATTTTTGACTTAAGTTGATTTTTTTGTTAATAAATTCTTGTTTTTTTAAGAAATTGCGTGAATTCTTTCCATGTATGTGCAGAGTTTTGCTGTTCCATAATGTCAGAGCTGGCTCACCCCTTTTCATTTGTCCTAATACCATCGCCTTACTGGGCTGGTATTCACAGGACAACCCTTAACAGACCGAAATATTATTTAATAAAATATTAAAGTATTAATATTAAATAATATATTCATATTCATAATTACAACATTAAGAAACATCGGTGTACGTCAGCTGCTTTTGTTGGTTAAACATTGTAACGTGGGTTATATTTCTAATTAATGATTGAGGAGAAAAGGCAATAATATTCCACCAGAAAGTCAAAATTTCACAACCACACAGGTACGGATTCCAAAAAAAAAAAGAAAAAAAAAAAAAAAAAAAAAAAAAAAAAAAAAAAAAAAAAAAAAAAAAAAAAAAAAAAAAAAAAAAAAAAAAAAAAAAAAAAAAAAAAATGTTTGTTCCTCATTCAGTGAAGTAAATAGAGGAGGGTAGGGTAGCCAGAAATTGTGCTCAAGTAAGGGTAACGTTAATTCAAAATAATATTAATCAAGGAAAAGTATGGTGCAGTAAAACTATTAATAGAAGTAAATTTTTTTTCAAAAAGTTACATTTTCTGGAGAATGCAGATAAGAAATGTGATAGATTTAGATAAATTGATAAATCACTTCTAATCATATATTTTACAGAACTATTTTACAGTAAAGGGGTTTTGTCCATTACATCGATGTGGAAGCTGTAATATGCCTTATTATTTGAAGGTGTAAATATATTTTATGCACAAATAAATTACTTCTTCATGAACAGAAGGAGGAGGTTAACAGAAAAAATATATACAAAAAAAAGTTAAGAGAAACATAAATCCGAGTTACAAAGTTAGGATGTATGAATTAACTGTGTTTAAGGTTTTTGAAGCTTTTTCATTGTTAGTCCGAAATTGTATCTAGGTACAATTTTAGATCCCTTACAAACAGCTCAAAAAACGGGTTTCTTTTCATTGTTTTACCCTTATGAATCTAAAACTTTGCAAGAAACCAAATCACGATAAGAAATAATGTTTTCGACGGTGTACTCAGACAATTTTGGAGTGTGACGTCATTTGTTTTTTCTCTCCTTAACTTCTGTTCCACTGGTTATGTTTTCGGAGAGTAATGCACCACGTCAACGTCAAGTATAAATGCCTACCGTGATTGCTTGCGCGCCTTCAGTGGAATCCTCCACAACATCCAGATTTGAGTCTTCAGTCTGTTTAGAACAACTCAGTTGAGGTTGGACAAGTCTATATAATGAGCATGTCTCAATCTAAAGTGGTCCTTATGTCAGGACAACATTAAAAATACTCTTGTATGTATGGAAATTAGTTTTTTTATTATTCAATAAAAAAAAATGTCTATCAAAAAAATATTTGTGATCAAAACTTAAAATTGTAAGAAAAAAAAAATTTATTTTTAAAAAAAGGGGTTGAGCATTTAAAAACCAAGCAATGACCTGTTTTAAAGAGTTTCCCGTTCAGGCTTCCGGGAGCTCATCATAGCACTGAAACAGCTCTGCTGAAAAGTCACTAAATGATATTTTCCCTAAGCCTCAGATAATGGACTTGTGTCTGTACTTTTTCCTGTTAGATCTCAGTGCTGCATTTTTATACAGTCGATCACAATATTCTCTTGGGGAAACGGCGGGAATATGGTTAGGGATCAGGGGAACCAGTGCTAGGGTTTGGTTTTTAAATCTTATTTGTCTGACAGATTCCAGTTTTTTCATTTTAAATGATAAATCATTTTAAACTCCAGGGTTAATTGTGGAGTCCCCAAGGGTTCAGTATTTTGGGCAATTCTCTTTTACTTTTATATGCTTCCAAAGGTAAAAATTTTATCAGGCAGCATAGAATAAATTTTCACTTGTTACGCTGATGACACTCAGCTTTACTTATCCATGAATCTTATGAACCCAACCAGTTAGAAAGACTACAAGCATGTCTTGAAGACATAAAAAACTTGGATGACTTTAAATTTCTTCCCTTCTAAATTAAACAAGGACAGAAGTTGTCGTCTTTGGAACCAGAGGTCTTTGAAAAAAAAAACTGCTTAGTCAATCACTTAACCTGGATGTCATTAAAAATTGACTCCCGGTAAGTAAAAAAAACCCTTTGGTGTTTTTTTTGGACCAGGACATGTCATTTTAAACCCATATTAAACAGGTTTCTAGGATTTCCTTTTTTTCCCTCCAGCAGCCTAAGCCTATAGCAGCATAAAATAAAGGAGATAGCTCAGGATAGCCTAAGCCACTCAAAAATATAAGCTTTATCAAGAAGGAAAAAGGTTTTTTAAACCTAGCCTTAAAAGTAGACAGTTGTCCATCTAGAGCCCCACTGATGGCCAATTTTTATTAAAAACCCCCAAACGATTGGGGGAAACCCTCTCTGTCAGATTGACCATAAACCCATTGGAAAAGAGAGGGGGGCATACAGGTAGCAGAAATGGAAGGGGTGTTTTTGCACCTCAAAACCCAAAATGGCCCGGTTTGGCTAAACCTGACTCCCCCTTACTCCATTCCAACAGGGAGGGGAAAAAGGACGGAGGGAAAAATAAGGAAGATAGCTCAGGTAACCAAAACCACTTTAACTATAAGCTCTATCAAAAAGGAAAATTTTAAAACCCAGCCCTTTAAAAGTAGACAGGGTGTCTGCTTCAAGATAAAAACTGGAAAAATTGGGTTTCCACAGGGGAGGCCCGATAACTAAAAGAAACTGCCTCCCATTTACTTCTAGAGACCTCCAGGAAACCACCAGTTAAAACCCTGCAGTCTGAGAACGAAGTGCCCTGTTAGGAAAAATTTTGGAACAATCAGATCTCTGATGTATATGGAGCTAGATCATTAAGGGCTTTATATGTGAGGAGGAGAATTTTAAATGCTATTCTGGATTTAAACAGGGACCCAATGAAGGGAAGCTAAAGTAGGGGAAATATGACTCTTTTATAATTTTCATCAAAACTCTTGCTGCAGCATTTGAATCAGCTGAAGGTTTTTTAACTGCTTTTTGTGGGACATCCTGATAGTAAAGAATTACAATAGTCCAGCCTTGAAGTAACAAATGCATGGACTAGTTTTCAGCGTCACTCCTGGATAGGATATTTTCAAATTTTGGGGCAATGTTCCGGAGATGAAAGAAGGAAATCCTAGAAACCTTTTTAAATATGGGATTTAAATAACATGTCCTGGTCAAAAAAACCCCAAGGGTTTTTTTATTTTTATTATCGGGGGTCAATTTAATGCCATCCAGGTTAAGTGATTGACTAAGCAGTTTCTTTTGTAAAGAGTCCGGTCCAAAGACGACAACTTCTGTCTTGTCTGAATTTAGAAGCAGAAAATTTAAAGTCATCCAAGTTTTTATGTCTTTTAGATAGCAATCATCAATGCCTGAATTACATCATAAATGAAATGTTAAAAACATTTTCCAAAAATTCTAATATTTACTCCGCATTGAATTAAGTTAAAGAGAACATGTAATATAAATTTTCACTAACATGTTTCATAATTTCAGAAAAAATATCTTGGAAATGTACATATATACACATGTAGCTTAAAAGAGAAGAAAGGGGGATTTTGTCCCAAATATGCATGTGTTGTTCTGGAAAACTGATTCAAGTGTTTTTAAAAAGAAAACATGAGCAGGATGATAACAGAAGTGGGATTAGAGCACATGGAACCAGGCAGCAAGAAGGAGGAACCGGTGCAGAATAATGACAATAGGGGAGTATAAGTACTAAGGGGAAGTGAAGAATGGACCAATGAATCCAATGAGTTAATCAGAGGGGAATCACGATCAGCTGTTGGAAGAGAGACTGAAGGTAACTGAAGGAGTGTGAATAATTAACATGATGAGCAGGGAGTGTAGGGAGGAAACAGAAAACAAAGAGAACGGAAAAAAGTAAACAATGTTACTCCCATAAGAACATAGGGGGAATAAGATCTATAAGGAAATACAAACATATGACATAAGAATCCAAGGAAGTAACAAAACATTAACACCAGAATATTCTAATAAGCCTAAATGAACTGAAATAAAGCAAGAGAGGAACATGGCAGTGCAGAGAAGGTAAACAGAACACAAACTCAAAACCCCAAACGCAGGCAGATTATGACAATTCACCCTTGTTTTGCTACAAGCTATGAATTCTACCTTTTGGTCTTACGCCTACAAAAAATAATTAAATTCTTAAACCATATCTTGTGTGTTATTTAAAATCCTATCACTATCAATACAATTTTCAGGATAATATACACTGCTCAAAAAAAAAGGGAACACTTAAACAACACAATATAACTCCAAGTAAATCAAACTTCTGTGACATCAAACTGTCCACTTAGGAAGCAACACTGATTGGACAAATCAATTTCACATACTGTTGTGCAAATGGAATAGACAACGGGGGGAAAACTTTGGCGATTAGCAAGACACACTCAATAAAAGAGTGGTTGCAGGGGGGACCACAGACCCTTCTCAGAACTATGCTTTCTGGCAGATGTTTTGGGACTTTGAATGTTGGTGGTGCTTTCACTCGTGGTAGCATGAGACGGACTCTCCAAAAACCCCACACAAGTGGCTCAGGTAGGCAGTTCATCCATGCTGGCACATCAATGCGAGCTGTGGCAAGAAGGTTTGCTGTGTTGTTCAACGTAGTGGCCAGAGCCTGGAGGCGCTGCAGGGACAGGCCAGTACACCAGGAGACGTGGAGGAGGCCGTAGGAGGGCAACAACCCAGTGCCAGGGCGCTACCCCCGCCTTTGTGCAAGGAGGAACAGGAGGAGCACTTCCAAAAGCCCTGCAAAATGACCTCCAGAGGCACAGATGTGCATGTGTCTGCCCCAAAACCCCGGGTTAGAAAGCCGACTCCATGAGGATGGGGTTTAGGGCCCGACGTCCACAAAAGGGGGTTGTGCTACAGCCCAACACCGTGCAGGAAGCTTGGGATTCGCCCAGAGAAACCAGGGTTTGGGAAGTTTGCCCACTGGCGCCCTGTGCTCTTCACAGATGAAAACATGTTCACATTGAGCACATGTGACAGGGACATGACAGAGTCTGGAGACACCGTGGAGAGCGATCTGCTGCCTGCAACATCCTTTAGCATGACGGTTTGGAATGGGTCCCAAAGGTGGGGGGGGTGGCATTCTTTGGAGGCCCCCATGGGGCCCTGCCCACATTAGGTACCGAGATGAGATCCTCAGACCCCTTGTGAGACCATATGCTGGTGTGGTTGGCCCTGGGTTCCTCCTAATGCAGGACAATGCTAGACCTCATGTGGTTGGAGTGTATCAGCAGTTCCTGCAAGATGAAGACATTAAAGGTATGGACTGGCCCGCCCGTTCCCCAGACCCGAATCAGATCTAGGATGTGTTATTTGAGTGTTCCCTTTATTTTTTTGAGCAGTATATTTTAGGTGAACTCTTTCCTATTATATTCAGTATTTTCCATATACATTTAATATTGTTTAATATTTTCTAAAATACTGGTAGAATTTCTCTTACATAATACATTGTTCTTTTATTTCCGTTCTGCATCATGGGTTTTAGATTTTATAAATTGTTGTGGAGGCATAAAGCTGTGTCTGATTAGATTAAAAGTGTTATTATTGTGTTTACCATTATAAGATGAATTCTGTGAATTCTTTGTTCTGTACATAAGGAAATAGGCCTGTCTGGAAACAGATTACATTAGGGAAATTAATGGGCTTGTTTTTGCAGGAAATCTTGTGATGCCCTGACTCTGCCAGGTCAATGTGACATTAGACGTTTTGCACCAGATAACTAATGAGAATGTTGCTATAAACTGTCACGTAGGCCAATCTGATGTTTTCCAGATGTTTGGCTGAATGTGTATTCCCGGAAAAGTAGAGAAAGCAATGTTTTGGATGCCAAGATGTATTACGTAAATGAATGATTTCAATTGGTCAAGAGGACCCAAATACACACCAATTTGTATGTATCATCAAAGGACAACTGGTATGTTTTTAGTCTTTATGGGGTTTAACTTAATGGTTAAACGAAGAATGTTTCTGAAATGGAGGAAAGTGTTGCACGTCTGTGAAAGTCGGTATGGGATTAAGCATGTGAGTGTGTTTGGGAGCAGAGCAGAAGGGGGGCTCCCAGTTCCCCTCCACGGGCCCAGAGCTTCTACTGTCTACTTTTCATTTTACTGTAGTTCATTAATGTTTTAATGATGAAATGGGTCACATATTATTTTGGTTTGCCTTCTATAAAGAATAAGGAAAGCTTAATCATGCAATTTATTACATATTTTGGAGAAATTTAATGGAAAGAAATCCTCTAAATTTATAGAATCAGAAATTAATCTTTATCAAGGTATATTCCTTATTTTCTTTTGGTAAATTTTGAGTTCTTAGATTTGAAAAACACCATAGAAAGCATCAACTTTAAAAACTTTCTAGTGGGTGGAACAAATTCTTGGATCAGGTTCAAACTATTTCATTAGCCTTAATGGTGGGATAATACAATATGACAGTCTATGCTTTATCATTGCTTAGTTAGTATGCAAATGTGTTTTTAGTGTGATATAAGGTTTTGTGGTTTTATTTTGTTGAATGTAAAAGTCAGAAAGTGAGAGGTGTAACAAACCAAGAGGAAGAAAAGAAAAACAGAGAATACAGCTTGATTTAATGATTAATGTCAGACTGACAGGTGAAGAGAAATTACTTATGATTTGACAGTAATCAATTTATTGTAGGAAGAAAAAAGATTTTACTAGAGATTTGAGTTGATCCATTCCAGAATTGTCGTTTCTTTAGATTAAACATTAGGGGACAGAATGATACAATACAGAATGATACAGAATGATACTTAATGAAAAAACAAAACAAATAAGGAACAGTTAAAAAAGAATATGAATAGCAAGTTACTGGCTTATGATATGTAGTACATCACCTTATCATTCAAAAATTACAATGGTAATGTTATGGATTTTGCTATTGGGAGAACTTTGCTAATTCTTGCCAAGTGCCTAAACAAAATTAATATTAGAAAGATGAAATATTTTATGTTTAATAAAGTTTAATAAACAGTGGCATGATAATAATTTACAATACAAAGTTTTTATGCTTAAGAATAAATAAATAAACAAACAAATGAACTCATCTTGCAGAAACAATAATGCAGCCATTAAAGAATGGAAATGTTTGCCTCGATGGGACAGACACAATATTTTCAACCCTTCTGCCATAACCAAAGTCTCATGAAGGAAGCTGCCTGGTATTTTTTCCGACTGATTACTCAGTGAATTACAGCCTGTTAACATGGGGAACCAAACTGAACTGCTCAGACCTCAGATGACAGAGAAAAATGCTGGAGCCGACAAAACAAAAGGCCAAGCAAAGGAATGGATTCCACACACGTTAACAAGGCTTTGGACAGAGCAGCACAAAGCCTCGCTGAACAGCCCAGCCAGATCAGACCAGAGGCTGTAGAGATAAATACAAGATGTGCTAAAAAGATTCACATAGATTAATTAAATTAATTATTCCATTTACAAAATATAGAAATAACCAAGTTCCTCTCAATCTTTCAAAAAATAAAGAAATAAAAATAAAACAATTTGGCCAAATGTGTTTATTAATTACTTGGGGACTAATAACGTATTTCTGAAATTGAATTAGAATAAGTTACAACATTCAAAGCTACTGAACAAAACATTGATGGCCATCATGAGTTCTTTCCTTAGCAAAATAATTCATTGCCTTTTGAGCTCCAACTAGATGATAAATACAATTTCACTTTATAAAGGTATATAAGATATCCAAGACGATTAAAATGGGACAAATTAAAAAGCTCAGAGTAACCAGACAATTTATAAACAAATTTATACTGCATTTGAGCAAATACTGTAATGGGAATTAGGAGTCTAACAAAGTCAAAAAATTTTTTTTTGCAAAATCGCTCACGCCCCACTCACTAATAAGACATGTTCAAAGGGGGGCGGAGGAGAGCCTGAGAAGATGTATATATAATGTTAATAGACAGGTTAGGTTACTACTACGAAATAAACTTGGTATTTAACAGAAATGTTTCACTGTTGATGTCTTGACCTTAAAAAGCTGAAGAACTGATATTAGAAAAGTCTCTATGAATACATAAGCAGATTTAGTGATCAGACTAGGGAAACTCTGTGACAATAATCAAAGAAGTAACCATACGGGATCAGAAAGAGATTACCTGTTGGTTGGAACTTTCATATATATCTCTGCATTCAACTTTAAGCTACTATTTTCATTTTAATTGAATCCTTTGTTGTTTGTTTAATTTTTGGGAATAATTTATGGGAATCTTATTTTAATATAAAAAAGAAATGTAAATTTCTGCAAAGCTTCGTTGTTAATTAATTTCTTTCCTTTGTTCTTTTTGCATATAAATAGGTACATGTCCGACGTTACCATGATCTCCTTTGAAACTATCAACTATGAACTATGTGCAGCGACACAGATGAACATTATGGGACCAGAGATGTTTCATGTTGGAACAGATTCAGCCTCACTATGAAGTGACACAAACAGACCCAGGGTTTGATTGCATGAGTTGCATTTAAAATCTGACTAACAAATAACTAACTGTATTGCTTTAAGTTTTCTCTTTTCTTTTTTTTCAGAAGCTGCTAATCTTACGCATTCTACCCACCTTGTTCCAATGGAAGACATACAAATGTTATCAAATGCTTTGTTACATAGGGGAAGGTAAGAAACAACCGTAATGTCGCTTCATGATTTATCTAATTGAAACTGGAGGTGGACATAAGGATACCGATGAGTCATTCCTACAATACAATCCACATGTCGACTACATTTGAACAGTAACGCATTCACATTCTTAGGACAACAAGTGAATGAAGGGACATTTACAAACTATTTTCAGTCGCTAAGCAGACTAAATACCAAACTAGGCATAGATCACTTGAAATATTTGACTTATTGTAAGCAGTTTACTAAGTTGCTTCAAAGAATTATACTTTTGAATATTCTTCCTTTTCTACCTTTTAAGTATTTGTGCTGAATGTAAGATTGCTGAAAAACATCAGTGTTAGCAAACATTAGTTTTCCTAAGAATTAGAGGCATCAAAAATATGTTGAGGAATAGAATTGTGGAACATTGAGAAACATTACACAACTTCAGATAGTTGTTTATGATGTTAGACAGGACTTGACTTGCGTAAAAGTATGCTTTTAGTGGATAAAATTCAACAGAATTTTTTTTTTTCAAATGACAGAACTGGCAGTTCTGAGTCTTTGGTCTTAGGAGTATTTATTTACTTGTTTTTTTGAGGATTTACTTACAAACCACCACCTGGAACTAACTGCAAAATCAATATGATTAACATGCAACTTATTTTGAGAAATGAATGAACTGGGAAAAAAGCTGAACGAATGATAATTTATGCACAAAATCAAACATACGGTTAGTGATTATAAGATTTCTTCAAGGATAATGATCATAAAAAGGTGTTAGGTTAAAACAGAGATCCTATCATTGTTCTGAGATTATTATGAAGATTGATCCCCGTATACCAACTACAGAGACAGTTAGATCTCTGAGGAATCCTGAACATTCTTGTGATAAAAGTCATCCAACAACAACTGGAAGCAGACAGCATTTGGCTCAATTTCATGTGTTGTATGACAGGAAGCATGAAATATGTCATGGAATTAGAACTCTTTAATACTGTTGCATAGGAACAAACCCTAACGGAGCTGTGATCTCTGGTAATGGATGCCAGCTGTTAACTGAAAAAAAACTGACAATACTGGCAGGAGAGACAAAGTATCATATAATTTGATTATAGTAAAGAAGCAGTGGTTAAATTAAGTTAGTATCATGGAGATACAATATTATTCAAACATCCAGTGACACAGAATGTAAATAATCAAGAAAACTTTGAGTGTTGAAAGCTGACTTCTCCAGCTGAAAGCTTACAGTAACAAGATGAAGTTGACTATAGAATATCAGCTGAAATCGGATAAATTAACAAAATACCAGAAACATTAGCAAAGTAAAGTTGTCATCTGACCTATTTGAAAAGGAAGACTATCAGTGGAAAATATGCATCTTTCTGATCAAAGGGGGGTTATGTCAGAAGTTTATGAGATCGATGTAAGAATAGAATAACACATGAGGTGAGGTCACACACAGTTTTATAAGATGACTAATTTCTGTAAGAAAATAAGATGCGCATTAGACATACTATTTTCAGGCACTGGATCAAATTGAGGACTTTTCAACTTGTTTTGACTTAGTGTACAAAAAACAAAGTAGTTAGCAATGTCAATCTATCTCTTTTCAGGATAATGTCTGAGCAATACATAGTTTAGAACAATATCTGTGTTGATAGGGTGAGGTAGAATGATACTAAGTATGCTTCCAGGGGGAAAGGTGATTGCTTAAACTATCCTTGCTATCTTGCTAACTATCCTTGCTTACATGAAAACCCTGAGTGAATATAATTGATTATCACTGCTAAAAGGAGCAGTTCAGATCTCTCTATCAATAGCCTTTTTACAGGTGATGACAGGGAACCAAATTGACCTACAGAACGTTACCCTTCATTGATGTGGAGGCTGGACCTGGGTTCTCATTAAGAGAGCTTTTAGAAGAATGTTCTTTCTGAATGGAAAATGGTTTGACCATTTATTCTATTTCTTAATAACCTTATGTATTGTATATTTGCTGCAGCACAATTATAATCTAGAAGTTTAACTTGTTAAAGTTGGTTTTAAATTTTCATTTCTGCTCATAATTATTTTGTTTTCTGAGATTCCTATGTACTCGAGGCTGGAGTTTGAGCACTGCTGTGAAAGTCATCAAACCCCTCTTCATATCACATCGCATTGGACTATGATAAAGGAGGACGTTGAGGAAATACAGGAAAAAGGACACTAAGGATATACGGAAAAGGTGATGCTACCGATGCAACAACACCCAATTTACGTGTGATACTTCTGTTACAACTATGATCTGAACAAGGCCCCTGACGT
The DNA here is from genome assembly GCA_036173005.1 of Crenichthys baileyi. Taxonomy (NCBI): domain Eukaryota; kingdom Metazoa; phylum Chordata; class Actinopteri; order Cyprinodontiformes; family Goodeidae; genus Crenichthys; species Crenichthys baileyi. The sequence goes on from JAHHUM010002604.1 coordinate 1,005,346, forward strand.
CTAATGCTTGGACAACATGTATGATGTAGTAACTAATAGGAGATTAGTAAGGGTTTAACTGCCATTTTTGTTGTACAACGTTTTCTCCTGTTTCTGTTAATTTAGGAAGGTAAGATGAATGTATTTGGTTTCAATTTCTTTTATCAGGGAAGTTTATCCATAAAAGGCAGATCTGTTCTGGTTGTTATTATGGCCTGGGTTGACCCTGAAGTTACAACAATCTCCTTTTTGCACAACTTAAGCTTTGATACTAGATACATAAGTTAGTTTCATATTCTTTAATTTTTTGAGTTTTGTATGGTTTAGAAGGGAATATGTGGAGCAGTTAATTGGACGTGAAAGTGGACACAAACAGGAATCGGACTATGGAGACATCAAGAATACAATCATATACGGACGAAGGACGTTTAATTAGACGTGGTAATTTAATGTCATGGGTTAGCACGATACTGGTCAGTATTCTCTGTCTTCTCAGGATGACACCAATCCAGAGACTGGCCGTACAAGTAACCTTTTTGAGCATTGGACTCAGAGACCTATGGACACATGAAGACTTTGTGGGACCCTGAACCAGGATAAATGCGATGCCAGAACAATAAAGTTGAAAAGAACCAATCTAAAGAGACTACAGAATGTTCCAGGAAGACCAAGGACAGAGACTGAACTACACTGTTTTGCTGCTGAGACTTTAACTGATGTTTTTTCTATTTTCTGTTATACCTTCAAATTTGTCTTTATGTCGTTTTAATGTTCAGAATTGTTTCAAGCTGTTTATGCACTCTGATAGAATGGGATCATCCATTCTTGTGATATTCAGCTCCAGAGTTTCAACATGGTCATTGTTTTCTGTTACATATATTGTGGTGAATAGGAATGATGAATCAGGACCTGATTGGCATGAAAGGTCCTTAAAATAGATGATAATGATACGTATTAGATTCAAAAGAGATCTCTTGTTCAGATTGACCGAGAATGAGATTTCTCGGAGGCCTCCAGACGTTTTTTCCCGCCTTTTAGGACGGGTGGGTTTTTCGACTGGTGTGCCCTAAGCTGACCTGAAGGTTCCCTCATCAACACATAGTTTGTGAGTTTGACAGACATGGATGTTTTTCCATGGGTGAGTTGATGAGATATGTTCCAAAAGGAGACTTTTGGGAAGAGCTACAGAGTAGCCGGATTTGGTCTAATTAGTGAATAGTTTTAGTTTATCATAGTCTAACACAGTTAACACTAGGACTCCCAGAATTCTAACACTACAAGAACTCCCAAGCCTGTCAACTTGACGGCGAGTATTCTGGATGCGAGCGCGGTGATGACATCATCGCATTAACGCAATAAAATTTAGTTTTTGACAAGAATTAATAATAGTATTTGATCAAAACCTATTATGTTTTATTGTTATTTATATACAGTACTGAAAAATAATACAGAGTAGTTGGTACATAAAAAAAAAAAGCTTTACTAATCTGACCAAAAGCTGGACAGCTCCATGTTACGCCACCCTTTCACTTCGCGGACATAAACTAGCGCTAAAAATCCCTTTAGCTCATCCACACTCATGTCCGAGGAGGAGTCATCTCCTAAAGCTCTGTGGGACTCAGCCACACTGCAGCCGTGAATGCGGATGAGCATTTTGGCATCCACCACGCAGAGGAACGCGGTCTGGGCATCTCTTTTTTTTTTTTTTTTTTCACTGAGGAAGAGGCGTGGTAAGGCGTATTCGTCACTTCCTGTTTTGCACTTGGTGGATTGTTTCGTGCGTGAAGGCTCTCCCGTTTGATCTGATTTCTCTCTACTGTGATATCTCTTACTTGTTATAATACATAAGGCACGTTAAACACATACTTTCTGTTGCTTTTTTTTAACGTTTGGGGACTCTCCGTGTTTTAAAACACGGTTTTTTTTTTTTCTAGTAGTGGTAAGGGGGGGCGCTAGCTTAGCGTTAGCTTTTAGCTCCACCGTGGCTACCCGTTCTGCTGTTTTCTCTCTCTGAGTTTCCTTCCCCCTCCTCTTGCTCTCTGTGTCAGATGTTCAGTTACTCCTCTGCCTCCCTTTAGTGATAATGGTAACCGTAAAAAATTGTAGCATTTTTTGGTAGCTTTGGGGGCGAGGGTGTCCGGATTTGGATGCCCGGCCCGCGGCCCGTTGAAAAAAACCAGCAGATAGCCGAGGCCCCTTAGCTAGCGCGGAGCCACCCGAGGGTAGCTCCCCGTAGCAGTCCTCCAGCAGACCCCGTGCAGCCGGGATCTCAGGCCGGCCCGGGGACGGTATGCAGGAAGCATAGTTCTAGATCTCAGCCCACGGGCCACCACCAACCCGTCTGGTTTCTTTAATAGATTTTTTCCCCGCTCAGCGACACCCCCCCCGGGGGTAAAGGAAACCAACTCTGGTAATTGGGGTAGCTCCATAGTCAGAAACCTGTGGCACTTAGAGACACCAGCGACCCTAGTCAAATGTCTGCCAGGGGCCAGAACGGGCGACATCAAATCTTACCTGAAACTTTTTGGGCTAAGGATAAGCGTAAAATACAGTAAGGGGGTTGTTATTCACGCTGGCGGTAATGACACCCTTTTACGTCAATCGGAGGGTCACTAAAGTTAGTGTTTGCTTTTGGGTGTGTAAGTTTGCCAAAACAATGTCGGACTCCGTAATTTTCTCTGGTCCCCTCCTTAACCAGTGACGACTTTTTAAACCGCATGCTGTCATTCAACCGCTGGCTGTCTAGGGGGTGTCCAGAAAACAAATGTGGGCTACATTGATAATTGTCCCAAAAATTTTAGGGAAAAAAACCGGTCTGATCCGGAGAAACGGCATCCATCCCACTTTGGATGGAGCAGCTCTTCTTTCTAGGAATCTGGCTGAATTTATTAGTTCTCCAAACCTCTGACAACCCAGGGTTCAGAAAACCAGGAAGCAGGGTCGTAGTTTTAACACTCCTCTCTGCAGCTTCTGTACTGCTACCCACCCATTACCCTGTTAAGACAGTGTCTCGCCCACGGCCAAAATTGAATAGATTAAAAAATTATCTAAAAAGGAAATCAGAAAATTTTATAAAAATAAACCAACTCAGACTAAAAATAAAAATAAAAAACAAATAAATTTGGCTTACTGAACATAAGATCTCTCTCTTCAAAGACTTTTGCTAGTTAGTGACCTGATTTTTGACAATCAGATTGATTTTTTTTTGCCTCACAGAAACATGGCTGCAGCAAGGGGAGGATTATGTTACTATAAATGAGTCAACTCCTACTAATTATTTAAATTTTCACATTCCTCGAAATACTGGGCAAGGAGGGGGAGTAGCAACCATCTTTCAGTCCGATTTATTGATTAGTCCCCAGACCAATCAATTGCTACAACTCTTTTTTAAATTTTAATCCTTTTTTTCCTCATCCAAATTGCAAAGCACTAAAACCACTTCTGTTTTGGTTTTTTTTTTGTACCCGTCCACCAGGCCCTTACTCTCAATTTTTTAATCATTTTTCAGACCTTTTATCTGATTTTTTGTTAAATACAGATAAAGTTATTATAGTGGGGGATTTTTAAAATTCATGTTGCCACTGAAAGTGATAGCTTAAATATTGCCTTTAATGGTATCTTAGACTCAATTGGCTTTACTCAAAACATTAAAAAACCTACCCACGTTTGTCTTCATTCTCTGGACCTTGTGCTGACATATGGCATTGAGTGTAAAGACATAACAATATTTTCTCCCCAACCCTGTGCTGTCTGACCATTTTTTAATAACCTTTGAGTTTAATTTAACCGAGTACTCCACACCTGAAAAAAAATTTCATTATAGTAGATTCATTATCAGACAATGCTGTAACAACCTTTAAAAAATCTGTTCCCTTTTAATTTCCTCATTATCACAGAAAAACAGAGTGGAGGGCAATAATTTTGTTTCTTCCCCTTCACAAATTGATTCTCTTGTTCAGAGTGTTACTTCATCATTGCGTGGTGCATTAGACAATGCAGCCCCCTTGAAAAAGAAGGAAAATTTTTCATAGGAGGCAGGCTCCCTGGTTTAATTCAGAGCTGCGTACCTTAAAGCACAATGTTTAGAAAATTGGAGCGAAAATGGAGCTCTACACACCTAGAGGATTCCTACTTAATCTGGGGAAAAAAAGCCTACTGTTGTTATAAAAGACACTTCACCAAGCTAGAACAGCTTATTTCTCATCCTTAATAGAAGAGAAACAAGAATAATCCTAGGTTTCTCTTTAATACAGTTGCTAAACTTACACAGAGTCATAGCTCTGTTGAGCCATCCATTCCCTTAGCTCTCAGCAGTCATGACTTTTATGGGATTCTTCCAAAATAAAATTGATTCTATTAAGAAGAAAATCTTTGACATACTCCCAGAGATGATTACTTCATCCTCAACAAGTGAGACAACATTGGAAGTAACTGTAGAACCTGATCTTGTTTTGGACTGTTTTTGATCCTGTGGAGCTTTTCCCGAGTTATCAGAAATATTAGCTTCATCTAAACCTTCCCCAACTTGTATGTTAGACCCAATCCCAACCAATTATTTAAGGAAGTGTTCCCTCTGATTATAAGCCCCATTTTTAGATATGATTAATTATCTTTAGTAAATGGTATGTACCACAAGCTTTTTTAAAGTAGCTGTAATTAAACCTTTGCTTAAGAAACCTTCGCTTGATCGAGATGACTTAATAAATTACAGACCGTTATCCAATCTTCCATTCTTATCTAAAATTCTTGAGAAAATAGTTGCTAATCAAATGTGTGAGCATTTACACAGCAATGACCTGTTTGAAGACTTTCAGTCAGGTTTCAGAGCTCATCATAGCACTGAAACAGCTCTGCTGAAAGTCACTAATGATATTCTTATTGCCTCAGATAATGGACTTGTGTCTGTACTGTTCTGTTAGATCTCAGTGCTGCATTTGATACAGTCGATCATAATATTCTCTTAGAAAGGCTGGAAAATATGCTGTAGGGATCAGGGGAACAGCGCTAGGCTGGTTTGAATCTTATCTGTCTGACAGATTCCAGTTTGTTCATGTAAATGATAAATCATCTTTAAACTCCAGGGTTAATTGTGGAGTCCCACAGGGTTCAGTACTTGGGCCAATTCTCTTTACTATATATATGCTTCCAATAGGTAAAATTATCAGGCAGCATAGAATAAATTTTCACTGTTACGCTGATGATACTCATCTTTACTTATCCATAAATCCTGATGATCCCAACCAGTTAGATAGACTACAAGCATGTCTTGAAGACATAAAAACTTGGATGACTTTAATTTTTTGCTTCTAAATTCAGACAAGACAGAAGTTTTTCGTCTTGGACCGGAGTCTTTAAAAAAGAAACTGCTTAGTCAATCACTTAACCTGGATGGCATTAAATTGACCTCCGATAATAAAGTAAAAAACCTTGGTGTTATTTTTGACCAGGACATGTCATTTAAATCCCATATTAAACAGGTTTCTAGGATTTCCTTTTTTTCATCTCCGGAACATTGCCAAATTAGAAATATCCTGTCCAGGAGTGACGCTGAAAAACTAGTCCATGCATTTTTACTTCAAGGCTGGACTATTGTAATTCTTTACTATCAGGATGTCCACAAAATGCAGTTAAAAGCCTTCAGCTGATTCCCCAAAATGCTGCAGCAAGAGTTCTGATGAAAAAAAAAGAGAGATCATATTTCCCCTACTTTAGCTTCCCTTCATTGGCTCCCTTTTTAAATCCAGAATAGAATTTAAAATTCTCCTCCCCATATAAAGCCCTTAATGATTTAGCTCCATCATACATCAGAGATCTGATTGTTCCATACGTTCCTAACAGAGCACTTCGTTCTCAGACTGCAGGTTTACTGGGGGTTCCTAGAGTCTCTAGAAGTAGAATGGGAGGCGTTTCCTTTAGTTTTCAGGGCCCCTCTCCTGTGGAACCAGCTCCCAGTTTTTGTCCGTGAGGCGGACACCCTGTCTACTTTTAAGGCTAGGCTTAAAACTTTCCTTTTTGATAAAGCTTATGTTTAGAGTGGCTTAGGTTTTCCTGAGCTATCTTCCTTATTTTAGCTCCGTCTTCTTCTCCCTTGTTGGATGGAGAAAGGGGGAGTCAGGTTTAGCCAAAACCGGCTCAGTTACGGTTGGGGGTGCAACACACCCTCCATTTCTGCTACCTGTATGACCCCCCCCTTTTTTTTCCAATGGTTATGGTCAAACTGACAAGGAGGGGTTTCCCCAACGTTGTGGTTTTTTAGTTAAAAATGGCCATCAGTGGGCTCTAGATGGGGCAAACTGTCTACTTTTAAGGCTTGGTTTAAAACTTTCCTTTTTATAAAGCTTATTGTTAGAGTGGCTTAGGTTATCCTGAGCTATCTCTGTAGTTATGCTGCTATAGGCTTAGGCTCGGGGACATAATGACCACTTTTTACCTCTTCGCTACTTTCTCACGCTACTCTTCAATTTTTATTATTTGCTGTTATCTCAGCTTTTAACTTTGTTCTCTCTCTTTTCTCTTCCTAGAAGCTACACCTGGCCTGACTCTGTGTCTACCTTAAAACTTTTCTGGAGAGGGGAAATCCTCCAAGCTTCTGCTGGCAACAGCTTTTGGGGCTCACCCCCTGCCGATGATCCACATGGCCCTGTCTTTTATTTTAACCCTTTTCTCTCCTAGACATAGCTACTGACTGAGCTTTTACTGTGACTAACTCTCTGTGCTCTCTTCAGACTCTAAATTTGAAAAATGGCTCAGAGTTTATCTGTTCCTTCTTTCTAGGTGAAAAAGCTAAAGGAGCTACATCCATTAACATTTACTTTTCCTTCCCATAGAAAGTACTCCCGGGGCTGCTTCTTTGTTCTCTTTGTGTCTCTGCTCTGTTCTCTCTAACCCCCAGTCGGTCATGTCAGATGGGCCCCCTCACACTGAGCCTGGTTCTGCTGGAGGTTTCTTCCTGTTAAAAAGGGGTTTTTTTTCCTCTTCCACTGTCGCTAAAATGCATGCTCAGTATGAGGGATTGCTGCAAAGTCCCCAAGCCAAGTGACTGTCCACTGTCTCTACATGTTCATCCGGGGGGAAGTGAATGCTGCAAGTCACTGACTGGATGCAATCTGCTGGGTTTCCCCTTTTCCCTTAGATAGAAAAAAATTTTTAATCCAATATGAATAAATAAAGAAAATCTGGCCCGCACTTTCAATTTATTAGATTAATTGGAATGTATTTACCCGGGTTTTGTGAAGTGCCTTGAAACGACATGTGTTTGTGAATTGGGGCGCTATATAAAAAAACTGAATTGAATTGAAAATTAAAACTGAATTGTATCTTGGGGCCCCCGCAACGTGTTTGGGGTCTGGCGGCCCCCCCCCCCTTACTTTCTTTCCCTTTCCCTACCACTGTCCAAACCGTACCATCCTTTTTTATCTCCTGCTCCTTTCCCGGTGTGTGCTCGTCTTGCAATGAAAAACGCTTTTAAAGCGCAGAATAGATTTTGTTTTTTGGGTTTACTATATCTATGACCCAACTTATTGTTTTTTTTCCTTTTTCCTTTATCAGTACCTTGTTTTTTAGTTTCTCTTTCCTGCCCTGAGCTGGATTGCTGGATTTATAGCTGGGGGATTTCCCTGGTCTCGTCTCCCTGTCTCTGAACCTGCGCCGATTGTGGCACTGTTTCTATAGTTTACATATTATTAGTTTCCCAATCTGTAAACTATAGCCTAAAATGATAAAATCGTTACATAGGCTAGTCGTTTACTACCTTGAAATAATGCGTCACAACCTCCTGCTAATGGGGCGACACGTGTTTTTTTTAGCCGGGGGAGCTTCACTCTCTGACCCACTGTCACTGGAACTGAATACTGATGTTTTAATTATAGATTATTGATTAATTGAATATTTATCAAGAATTATAATTAAAATCATAATCCGATAAAATTAACACTTTAACCAAAATCCTCGCTTATGAATTGAAACCAGAGCTGTCCTCTGGTGTTGTAATTATGGCTCAAGGCCTATGATAATTACAATTATTAAATGTCACTGTTTAATCAACCGTTTCTGCCGAAACGGGGGGAACTTTGCCTTATTTTGACTGACAAATCACTCTTGCACAAAATAAACACAAAACGCCTTCTCTTTATCTACCTGAAAATTTCTTAAATCAATCAGCCTGATACAATCAACTCTCTGATTCAATAATCTTCACCTACTCAAACATGCAAAGTTCTACACAAAAGGGTAAAATATCTAACTAACAAAATAAAGCAAAACAGCAGTGTGTGTGTGTTGAATCAACCAGCAGTTATGGCAAAAGTGGTGATATGGCAAAGGAATGTGGTGTTGAACAGAGTTTGAAAACAGCCCACCAGAAAGCGTAGCCCAGCGGGAAGCGGGCTGTCATAAAACCCCCAAAGCCAAGTTGTAAACTCAGCTTAGACAAAGAGTCATAAACCTTTTGGCGGCAAGTTAGCAAGCAGTGAAGTTGGAACAAAGAAAATGGTGAATTTCACAATGAGGTTACTGTCGTAGTCCAGTATTACCGGCACTCCGGTGTTCGCACGGTAAAGACACAACTTGTGAGACACGGCTGCCCCAGCACTCAATACAATGTTGCATGCAAATACAATTTCATAACATCAGACTATAAGTGGCGATTCTGATCGCACTAAAAAAATCCTATCTCTCTACCTTGCCCAGACTACTCCTAATAAAGAAATCAAAGAAAATAATAAAGGATGGGTATTACTTTGTGGAGCAATTCTTCAGGGCTGCCAGCGTGAGGGGGAGAGGAGGAGGGGGAAAGTTGGAAGTTAACGTGCATCCACGGTTAACTTCGGGAAGAGTGGTCAATCTTCGTCCTTTGGCCTCCTTTGCGAAAGGGAAAAATATAATCTGACCGTCAGCAGTCGACTAGAACAAAAAAAAACAAGGTGGCGATCCCTCTCCTTAGAACTCCGTGGTTTTTTGGTTACGTGTTAAACTAACACCTTCAATCGGTAAAGTTGAAATTTCTGGCCTTCTTATTCCAGGAATTTCTGTCATGAACGTTCTTTTCGTTGGCCAATGAGGGAGAATAAATGAAGACTCCACGTGGGACCTCTTCTTCTCCCGAGGATGCTTCAGTTGCGTGGTAACCGTGTCGAGGTCTCCAGCTGAAGGCAAGGTTTAAAGCGTCTGCCTTCCATATATAACCTCGTGTGACGTCAGACCTCTTGTGACGTCAGACTTGGGACGTCCCCGTCCTACCAGCCGCAGTGCCCACTGGGATTTGTAGTGGCGGACAATACTGGATACAAAATGGCCGATGATGTCGGACGGCCTGGTGGTGTCCAGCAATGTGTAAATGGTCCAATATTCAGCAAACAAGTGGTCCAACACTGACCAAGAGCCGTCAGAATCCCTCTCGACCCCAGAATCACAATCATGATTTTTGAAGCCTTTCCAATGTCTCTTGTGCAGAACATATCCTTCTAGAAGCCATTTGTGGGAGGCCAACAATCTGATTGCGTTCTAGAGTGGCGGTTGCTAAGCAACGCTCACGCATATACTCAGCCTCGGAAAAAAAATATCAATGTAAATAATAGGGCCGTCAAAATAGCGGCTGTGGTAGTTAGAGGTAGAAATACTTACAGGGGTTGGACAATGAAACTGAAACACCTGGTTTTAGACCACAATAATTTATTAGTATGGTGTAGGGCCTCCTTTTGCGGCCAATACAGCGTCAATTCGTCTTGGGAATGACATATACAAGTCCTGCACAGTGGCCAGAGCGATTTTAAGCCATTCTTCTTGCAGGATAGTGGCCAGGTCACTACGTGATACTGGTGGAGGAAAACGTTTCCTGACTCGCTCCTCCAAAACACCCCAAAGTGGCTCAATAATATTTAGATCTGGTGACTGTGCAGGCCATGGGAGATGTTCAACTTCACTTTCATGTTCATCAAACCAATCTTTCACCAGTCTTGCTGTGTGTATTGGTGCATTCTCATCCTGATACATGACACCGCCTTCAGGATACAATGTTTGAACCATTGGATGCACATGGTCTTCAAGAATGGTTCGGTAGTCCTTGGCAGTGACGCGCCCATCTAGCACAAGTATTGGGCCAAGGGAATGCCATGTTATGGCAGCCCAAACCATCACTGATCGACCCCTATGCTTCACTCTGGGCATGCAACAGTCTGGGTGGTACGCTTCTTTGGGGCTTCTCCACACCGTAACTCTCCCGAATGTGGGGAAAACAGTAAAGGTGTACTCATCAGAGAACAATACATGTTTCACATTGTCCACAGCCCAAGATTTGCGCTCCTTGCACCATTGTAACAGTCGTTTGGCATTGGCATGAGTGACCAAAGGTTTGGCTATAGCAGCCCGGCCGTGTATATTGACCCTGTGGAGCTCCCGACGGACAGTTCTGGTGGAAACAGGAGAGTTGAGGTGCACATTTAATTCTGCCATGATTTGGGCAGCCGTGGTTTTATGTTTTTTGGATACAATCCGGGTTAGCACCCAAACATCCCTTTCAGACAGCTTCCTCTTGCGTCCACAGTTAATCCTGTTGGATGTGGTTCGTCCTTCTTGGTGGTATGCTGACATTACCCTGGATACCGTGGCTCTTGATACATCACAAAGACTTGCTGTCTTGGCCACAGATGCGTCAGCAAGACGTACACCAACAATTTGTCCTCTTTTGAACTCTGGTATGTCACCCATAATGTTGTGTGCATTTCAATATTTTGAGCAAAACTGTGTTCTTATCCTGCTAATTGAACCTTCACACTCTGCTCTTACTGGTGCAATGTGCAATCAATGAAGACTGGCTAGCAGGCTGGTCCAATTTAGCCATGAAACCTCCCACACTAAAATGACAGGTGTTTCAGTTTCATTGTCCAACCCCTGTATAATATATATAATATATATATATATATATTTTATATATAATATAATATATAATATATATATATATATATATAATATATATATATATAGATAGATATATATATATATATAAAATAATATATATATATATATAAAGAATTAGCCTCCCTCCTTCAGTTGTCATGCATTAACTCCCACTAGATGCTCCCAATTACCTTCCTTGTTCATTGTTCTATTCTCCTCCCCCAAAAGGAATTAGCAGCAGGAGTCCAAATGATTACCCGTTGGGAATATCTCTGGTGTTCAGGGGAGAAGAGCTCACGTCAAGTTGAAGAGGTGGAGGAGCAGCCATCGTCATTCTGGCGATCTACCCTCCATCATCTGCTTCTGCTCACTCCACTGAGGGTCATCTCAATGGTTCAGCCTCTACTCATGCTACTGAGGGTCAGCTCGATGCTTCAGCCTCTTCTCACATCACTGAGGGTCAGTATAACGCCTCTGCCTCCTAGGGTCAGCCCTCCATCTCAGCTTCTGCCTCCAATGGTCAGCCCGACGTCTCAGCCTGTTCTGACCAGCCATCATCACCACCATCGTAATCTTCTCTTGCTCCTGATAAGGAGGGGTTAGAGGATGAACCGCCTCTGTCTCCTGAGCTCCACAAGGAGGGCGTCCAGGTGGATCCGTCTCCATCTCTAGATCATCTTCAACAATTCCACCGCAGATCTTCTGAGCTCCACTGCAGATCTTCTGGGCTCCACCGCAAAGCTTCTGGGCTCCACCGCAGAGCTTCTGGGCTCAACCGTAGATCTTTCGGGCTCTGTCACGGGTTCCTCCAACACTCACCATGGCTCCTCCATGGTTTCCAGCGTTGATCCCCAGAGCATCAAGGGTTTAACCGGTGCTCCCCAAGACTCCGCCAAGGATTCCAGTGGTTTCTGCACCACTCTTTAAGGCTTTGCCGAGGCTTCTCTCTGTGCTCCCTAAAGCTTCTCCATGGTTCCAAGTCTCCCAAGCTCATCTGTGGTTCCAAATCTCTCAGGCTCCTCCGTGGTTCCAAGTCTCTATCCCAACCTCTCAGCAGATGTCCTGTCGGGGTTCTTTGTGGAATATCCAGGTCCTCTAAGCTTCTCCATGGCCAACCTCCAGGCAGGGTTCCCAGAGGGTCCTCTACCCTCTGCGGCCAACATCCAGACAGGTTTCTCAGATGGTCCTCTACGCTCTGCAGTCAACCTCCAGACAGAGTTCCCAGAAGGTCCACCACGCTTGGCCGACAACGTCCAAGGCACCTTCTCAGCTGCTGTCAACCTCCAAGGTACCTTCTCAGCCGCCACCGTGCTCCAAGGCACCTGCGCCTCTGCCACAGCCAGTCACCAGGCTAATGCTATCGATAGTCCACACAGCCAGTTTGCACTCTAAAGTGGTCCTGATGCCAGGACAACATTGAAAAGACTATTTTTTGTGTGTGTTTTTTCACAAATACAATACATGCTTCCTAAATCTCAAATTGTCTATTAATGAATCTTTGTTTAGTGTGCAATAATCAATTTAAGACCTGTCTAGTCTAAATAGGCAACTTGTTAAACTGGAGATGGTCACATGTAGTCAAGACTTTTTAAGAACACTGAAATAGCTTCACTGTCACTTTACTGGTGGTGTCCAGCTATCGTGTACAGCAAAATTCTAACATATTTTTTGTACTGTTACAAAATAGGGCGCACCTATTCCTACTGATCAAGGATGAAAATTATTTTCTGTGGACAGTTGACAGGGCAGAAAGCAATATTGTGCAAGTCAAAACGAACCACAGAAATGAGTGGATGGACGGAATAGGAGCTCTCGCATGACATGGTCTGCATTGTATTTAATATCAGCATTCCCAAACCAAAACCGGGCATAAAGCTCCTCATCAGTGTATTCTTCTAGTGATTTTGTACGCTCCACGTACACCCTTTTTCTGTATCTCATCCTGCCAAAATGGTAGTGGCGATGAAGTATACCTGCCATATCAATGGCCCTGTCTTAGTCCTCTGAGAAAGACTAACCAAGATGGGTGTTTGACAAGCTGATTTGCTTCACCTTGTTTTCTATCAATCAGTCCTGCCCTTGACTTATATAACCTATGTGCAGCACACCAAACAGATGAATTCATGAACTCTAAAGGGTATAATTTCACAGCAGCAGAAACCCATGCATTGCTGGAAGGTGTAAGATGTCATTTTGCCTCAATTGTACAATGTTTTAGTTCCACAAAAGGAGGAGAAATGACAAACAAGAAGAAAAAAGATGTTTGGGCAGAAATCACACAGAATGTAAATGTCACAGAATCGGGCGAGAAGAGGACCATAAATCAAGTGAACTTTAGATGCAAAAATCTAAAGGTTAAAGCAACAAAGAACCAAGCAGAGCCAAAAAAAAACCTATACAGCCAACAAGTCCTTCAAAAGAGGTGAAAAAGTTGATTAGGTTGTAGCAGACCAAACTGCCCACATTGAGGACTGACACCTGGTGAAGGCTCCTGCCGCTGTAGCTCATCTTCCTTTTTGCTGTCCTGTGCGTTCATAGATAGAATTCTGCATACCCGGGTAAACAGTGATCATTTGAACTACTGGACTACTTTTTTTTCAGTAAACCTAAGGGATGCTTGCATGTGAAAATCCAAGCAGATTAGCAATTTCTGAAATTCTCAGACCGACCCGACTGACACCAACTAACATGCCATGTTCAAAGTCGGTCAAATTCCTATTCTGATACTTGGTTTGAAGAATAGCAAGAGCATCATTCATCTGAGACATGAAGTCTGCATTCAGGTCTGGAGCAGAAGGCATTAGATTGAAAGTGGGAACTGAAGGAGACACAGAGGAAAAAGGTGGCTGGATCTGAGGGTCCGAAGGAGGCACGTGGAATGCTGGGACAGATGGTGAAGGATGAAGCACCGAAGAGGATGAGGAGGATGAATATGGAGATCCATATGGAGAAGGCTTGTGTGGCACTGGGTTGTTGTAGCTCCCGTACATGGGAGGTGGCTGAGGAGGATAAGCACCTGGTGGATCACAATAACTCTGGGTTATTTGGGTATGCAGAGGGTGGTGCTGAAGGACTTTGGGTGCATGGGTACCCATAAGGAACTGAAGTTGGTGGGGCAGGATAAGAACTAATAGACATAGCAGGGGGAGGGAAGTCGCTGTTCGTTGGACCACCAAAAGCCCCAATAGGATAAGGACCCACAGTTCCACTGTTTTCATCACCAAACATTAAAGTAGGTTATGAAATAACCACTGGGAAGATAATCTCTGGATCAGAGGCAAAGCTGATGTCCAGGTACACCTATAAGAAAACATGCATGCCTGATAAGATAATGATTCACCTTTTAAATAAGAACAGCATCAAAAGAACATCAAAGTTAAAAAATAAAAATGTTCCAGTAAAAATAATTAAAAAAAAAGGTTTTGTTGTTGTAACATAAAATACCTTTAATTTGTGTGTCACTGAGATGATATCACAATTCTTGTTTGAAGGCATCTCATCAGTGGGGATCTTTATCTCACACTTGACGCTGTGCTTGGTGTGGGAACTGATTACTTTATCAACCACTTTTTGAATAGTGTATTAACCTTTCTGCTTAGTCCTTGAGCTCGAAAATCAACAATCCGCTTCAAACTAAATTTAGGAGTCATGTCTCGAGAAGAAGCATTGTTGACTTTTGCAAATATCAGCATAGTTTCACCTGTGAGGAAGAATATCTTAATATTTCAAATTCAATTGTTGCACAAAAGCTAAACCTAGAATCTTTGTCATATAAAAAAAAGTAATAATGTGAATGAGAAAATGTATGAATTATCATCTTCATGACATGACATAAAGATTATTGAATTGTGCAAAATGTTTGCCTTTTATTGACCACTGTTTTGCAAAATTCTGGCTGTGGCCACACTCATAAAATAGGTCTAAGCCACCCTGCTGTTCTCAGAATAAGTCAACCATGATCCCAGATATGGAATGTCATTCTGACATAATTGCGGACTTCCTTCAATGAATAATTTTTAAAGATCAAAGTAGCAGTAACATTTTGATTGCTGTTAACCTCGCTATACTGCATGGCCTTAGCCAATAAGAGTAAATAGCAACCTCTCAGCTTTATATTACTGATATATTAGTTATTTTTTTCTTTTTTAAGGTCTATTGCAGTGACTTCCGGAGACAAACTAAAAGCCCCTGAGTGGCTGAAGTGGTGCCGTTACTTGTCTGACGCGCTCGTAAAAAAGATCTACTGAGATCGCAAAAATGCCTTTCATTGCTTATTATTATTATTAAAGAAAATGATAAACAACATAGAGTAACATGTCCAAAAATATGACATAAACTCACAAAAACCTGTAATTTTAAACAGGGGTGTGTGGACTTTCAGGAGCCCTTGTCCATGTAACATATGCCATGCAATTTCTATTTAAGAGAAAGATAACAAATCCATGTCAACCTCTATTTTTGCCAAAAAGACTTTTAAACAGTTAATGACTGAAAGGAATCTGACTACCTGGGGCGTAAGCCGTCTTGTAAATAGTGGCTTCCATATGCACTTGTCCCTTAGAGAAAAGCTTCATCTTCTTCTTTGTGGAACCAACCTGTTGTGACTGGAGGACAGAAAAAGAACACTAAGACAGTTGTAGCAAAAACAATGTTCTAATTTTAACAGCACAGCCTAAAATAGTACTAGTACTTGGAATACTCACTGAATATTCAAAGTACCACTGTTATAAAGGTATTTCCATGTTTGGTTGAAAGATGTGAGATTCGGTTGATTGAAAAAATAAAACAGTAGCATGTGAGGTGACTTATTTAATGTCTGTATACATGCTGCAATATTACATGCACTAAAAGAGTGCTGAAGTTTGAAAAGGACTTGGAGACAAAGTTGAGCTCCTTTTCTGCAGTGGAATCCTCCAGCTCCTGGACAGCTTGGCCACCAGTTTGTAGACAATTTGTCCATTATCTTCTTTGAATGACGATGGCATGTTTCTGTACAACAAAGAGCCGATGGTTATGTGATGATAGGTGAATGAATATTATGTCATATATTCATTAAAATGCTTAAATCAGAGGTGGATAGAGTAGCAAAAATTTATACTCAAGTAAAAGTAGCACTACTTTAAAATACATTTCCCTCAGTAGAAGTAAAAAGTAGTTATCCAAAAAATAACTTGAGCAAGAGTAAAAAAGTATTTGTTAAAAAAGCTACTGAAGTACTGAGTAACTGTTTGATCATAACAGCTGATTTAATTTATGAAAATAAAGTAACCGGAAAGACAAAAATATTAAGTTATGTGCAAATTCTGGTATTTTTTAAGACCAAAATAAAAATGAAAAAATAAATATCATTAGAAAATGATGTGCTGCACCCCAGGGCATACTTTGTCTCTCGCCCAGTGACTGCTAAGCACCAGCCCCTGCAACCCTGCAAGGATAAATGAGTAAAGAAAATGGATAGATGAGTAAAATAAAGTCAGACAGAAGAAACCCACATTTCAAAATCTCACTTTTTCGCAAATCAGCTCATATTGTGTAAGGAATTTACAACGTGAGAGTTTGAACATAAAGTATTTTTTAAACTCCAGTTTTTCTTGCAATACTCACTCAGATGGGATATTAATGCTGAATTTGAAGACATGGATCCGTTCAGGCAAAACATTTTCTGGAAATGAAGATAACAAATTTGATAGATTAAGTTAAATTGATAAAGCACTTCTGTATGAAGGGTCAAAGTAACAAAAATTAACTTGAAATGAATTGAAGATGTGAAATACTGAACATGGTAAAACTGAGTCCCGTAAAAACCAACTTGTGATTAATTTAGCCTCTGTGAAAATTAGAATCCGTGAATTTGGAGGTCATTAAAATGATAATATGGTAATTATTAATGTTATAAATATTAAAGTTACCAAATTTAACGTTGCCTGTTTTCATTTACTGCCTTGATTTTAGCGCCTCCATTTTTACCACTTTAGTTTTATCACGCATTGGGTTCACAGTGTAATTTTTGTTACTTCCGGTAGATCGGAATACAACAGCAGCCCCGGTGTAGGTACCAGATCTGTTCGGGTGGTCAAATCTGCTCAGGGCCCTGCGCCTGCCGATGACGTCACAATACGGCAACGCCGTTCGGACAAACTACATTGCACACAGTTTTATAAGGACAATCTACATGCGCCCATTTATAAAAATCAAATCTACTCCGGGCCGCTATCATTACAAACTTTTGCTTTTATTTCACATTTCTTTTGGCAACCTAGACCTCTTTACGCCATACCAATAAAGCCCTTCTGACATTATTAAACAGCATATTGACGCCGGCCGGGGCTGCTGCCGTAATCCAATCTACCGGAAGTAACAAAAATTACATTCTGAACGTGATGAATGATAAAACTGAAGTGGTAAAAATGGAGGTGTTAAAATCAAGGCAGTGAATGAAAACAGGCAATGTTAAATTTGATAACCTTAATATTATAACAATAATATATACCATGTTATAATTTTAATGACCTCCAAATTCACGGATTCTAAATTTCACAGAGGAGAAATTAATCACATGTTGGTTTTTACGGCACTCGATTTTACCACGTTCAGTATTTCATACCTTAAATGCATTTCAAGTTAATTTTTGTTACTTTGACCCCTCATACTTCTTATCATATATTTTACAGAATCAACAATTTTACAGTAAAGGGGTTTCGTCTATTACATCGATGTGGAAGCTGAAATATGCCTTATTAGTTATTTCTAGGCAGTGGTGCTACAAGAATGAATGGGACCCTAGCTGCTTTGCCCGCCATGCTACATTCAGGAGTGAAGTTGAAGGTGCAAACATTTCACGCAAAAAAAATTGCTTCTTAATGAACCGAAGTAAGAGAGCAACATAAAAGAAAAACGACAAACAAAACAGAGGTAAGATAAACAAAAATGCGAGTTACAAAGTTACATTGCATGCATTAACTGTGTTTAAATATTTTATAGCTTTTTTTGTTAGTTTTTGTTGTTAGTCAGAAAGTGTTTGTTTCAAACATTCACTTTCATACATCATGATACACATTTACATGATCATTTGAAAAGGAGGTAGGAATCAGTAATAACTTATTTTTTTCAGATCCTTTTCTAACAGGTCATAAAGCGGGGTTCTTTTCATTGTTTTACTTTTATGAATCTGAAACTTTGCAAGAAACAGAATCCCGTTGATAAGAAATAATGTTTTCGATAGGGTAACGTCAGTCGTCTTTTTCTCCCCTTAACTACATTTCCACTGTTTATGTTTTCAAAGAGTAGTGTCTGAGCTACCGCACCCTGTTGGCGGTCAGACGTCTCGGAGCTCCTCCGGTCCTTGGTCCCCAGAATCTAAAAACTCTTAAATGAACGACTCTCAAACAACTTCTAACTTTTAGCTCCTTTAATCCAAATTTAGGCAGAGGAATGATTACAGAGATCAGCGCTGAGGCTCCCGTCTTGGACCGTTGCCGTCTGCTGTCGTCAAACCCAGTGCCCCAGCCCCAGGTCATTCATGACAACCCTTGGGCCATTTATCCTTGCAATGTGTGTTTATGAGCATTCTTATCCTATTTTAACAAAAGGGAAACATTAGAACTTATACTTTATATCACTATGGTATAAATGGGAAAAACAGCTATGAGTCATATTAATAAAGGTTATTCCTAACAGTAGCCTACTGCGCCGACGTCAGCGTCAGGTATAAATGCCCACAGAGCTTGTACAGGCTCACACGCCTTCAGCGGAATCCTCCGCATCACCAGAAGCGCGACCATATCTGAGCCGTCGGCACCCTCTTCTGCACACCGTCAAACAGACACCATCTCACCCTAACAAGCACATTCTGCATACAAAAACAAATTAAATCCAATCAAGAAACATGGTCTAAAAATAAGGATCTGAAATTAACTGATCTGGACAGCTAATTAAGATTTAAAGCATCTTAAGTCAGTATAGAAGAACTTTGAGGTTTGACAAGTCTATATAATGAACTTGTCTCAATCTAAAGTGGCCCTGATGCCAGGACAACATTGAAAATACTTTTAGCGTGTTTTTATATGTAGTCCAGACTGTAGTCACTTTACTGGTGGTGGCCAACTATGGTGTACAGCAACATTCTGACATAGTTCTTATGCTGTTCATACATCAGGACGCACCTATTTCTAATCACAGACATGCAGGTAAGCATGAAGTTGTTTTTTTAGTGAACAATAAGGGCAGAAAGGCACTTCTGCGCAAATCAAAAACCACCAAAGAAATGAGTGGGTGGACTGCCAACTTGTTTGTTAACATTAAAACTTGCAAGATAATATTACAGCACAGAACCTCTAGTGCTTCAATTTTCTAGTGCTGAAAAATATTACTATTAAAATTAATTTATTATAACCGTATATTTTAACACCAAAACTGCATGCCTGCATTCAGATAAAGGGAATTCACAAGTATGCTTGTAATGAAGAGCTCTTCATTACTTGGACTATCCTTATTTAAGTAATTCATAGTACTTTAAGAGCACCTTTGCACTTTATTAAAAGCACTTTATCTAGCACTTTAACAAACATTTTATTTAGCACTGCACTTTAGGCATGGATTTGCACATAATCATTTGCACACAAGTTTTAACTTTTTATTGAATATTTATTGAGTATTTTAGTGATGAGCATGTAGCCTTTTGTTCCAGGCTCTGCACAGCTGCTCCTCATTAAGAAGTGGGCTGGGTGTCTGTGAAAGGAGAATTGTTAGTCAGAGCAAATAAGGTCTACTGTTTTGAAACTTGAGCAAATGTTTGAAATCTGTTTAAAAGTGTGAGTGAAGGAGAAGTGTTGTGCTAAGGAAGTGACTCTGTGTCCTCTCCAGGGTGTTTGGACAAATACTTCCCCGGGGGTCCAGACACCATTTATAGGTTCCGGGAGAGACCATGGAAAATGTGGGGGGATTTGTGCACTTAATAGTTGTGAGGTGTTATGGTTTTCGGGTGTGTAGGTTTAAAAATATAAAATATTAATACAAAATAAGGGGAAATATGTATATATCTGATAAAATGTATGTTTGAGTTGGAAGGTGTGAAATGTTAAATTCCATGTAGAGAATGGTTTAGTCCTTTTTATCAGCTGTGCCTATTTAAGGCTGCAATTGCGTCTTAAGAGGCTTGATGCTGTTAGGCTGACTGGTGTGCGCCTGAATTAACCAACTGCTACTTCCACCTTCCTCTGCCTTTGCTATTATTTCTCACTGACAATCCAGCCGCAAAGGCCACCAGGTTACAATGCTGTACTTTCTAAATTAATGCTGCTACATATAAACCTACCCTCCGAGTGTTCAGGTGTTACGTCGATTCGCGTTTCCCCATCAGATACGGTTTCCCCTTCATCTCCGCACCTCCCAGGCGGCAAAAAACGCGCTTGCTTGTTGCTGGCTCGGAACCGGCGCGCTATGCTCGCGCCATGGGGGAACTACGGTAACCCTGAAAGCTCAAACATCGTGTTTCGGAGAAGTCGATCTACATTTGTTGAGCTAGTGTGCTCTCATTGGATAAACTGATACATCATCATTTTACGGATATATACCCATAGATAGATATGATATATATATATATATATATATATATATATATATATATATATACAGTACAGAGCAAAAGTTTGGACACACCTTCTCATTCAAAGAGTTGTCTTTATTTTTATGACTATGAAAATTGTAGTTTCATACTGAAGGCGTCAAAACTATGAATTAACACATGTGGAATTATATACTGAACAAAAAAGTGTGAAACAACTGAAAATATGTCTTATATTCTAGGTTCTTCAAAGTAGCCACCTTTTGCTTTGATTACTGCTATGCACACTCTTGGCATTCTGTTGATGAGCTTCAAGAGGTAGTCACCTGAAATGGTTTTCCAACAGTCTTGAAGGAGTTCTCAGAGATGCTTAGCATTTGTTGGCCCTTTTGCCTTCACTCTGCGGTCCAGCTCACCCCAAACCATCTCGATTGGGTTCAGGTCCGGTGACTGTGGAGGCCAGGTCATCTGGCGCAGCACCCCATCACTCTCCTTCTTGGTCAAATAGCCCTTACACAGCCTGGAGGTGTCTTTGGGGTCATTGTCCTGTTGAAAAATAAATGATGGTCCAACTAAACGCAAACCGGATGGAATAGCATGCCGCTGCAAGATGCTGTGGTAGCCATGCTGGTTCAGTATGCCTTCAATTTTGAATAAGTCCCCTACACAATCACACCTCCTCCTTCATGCTTCACGGTGGGAACCAGGCATGTAGAGTCCATCTGTTCACCTCTTCTGCGCCGGCCAAAGACACGGTGGTTGGAACCAAAGATCTCAAACTTGGACTCATCAATAATTTATTAGTATGGTGTAGGGCCTCCTTTTGCGGCCAATACAGCGTCAATTCATCTTGGGAATGACATATACAAGTCCTGCACAGTGGTCAGAGGGATTTTAAGCCATTCTTCTCGCAGAATAGTGGCCAGGTCACTAAGTGATACTGGTGGAGGAAAACGTTTCCTGACTCGCTCCTCAAAATCACCCCAAAGTGGCTCAATAATATTTAGATCTAGTGACTGTGCAGGCCATGGGAGATGTTCAACTTCACTTTCATGTTCATCAAACCAATCTTTCACAAGTCTTGCTGTGTGTATTGGTGCACTGTCATCCTGATACACGGCACCGCCTTCAGGATACAATGTTTGAACCATTGGATGCACATGGTCTTCAAGAATGGTTCGGTAGTCCTTGGCAGTGACGCGCCCATCTAGCACAAGTATTGGGCCAAGGGAATGCCATGATATGGCAGCCCAAACCATCACTGATCCACCCCCAATGCTTCACTCTGGGCATGCAACAGTCTGGGTGGTACGCTTCTTTGGGGCTTCTCCACACCGTAACTCTCCCGGATGTGGGGAAAACAGTAAAGGTGGACTCATCAGAGAACAATACATGTTTCACTTTGTCCACAGCCCAAGATTTGCGCTCCTTGCACCATTGAAACCGACGTTTGGCATTGGCATGAGTGACCAAAGGTTTGGCTATAGCAGCCCGGCCGTGTATATTGACCCTGTGGAGCTCCCGATGGACAGTTCTGGTGGAAACAGGAGAATTGAGGTGCACATTTAATTCTGCCATGATTTGGGCAGCCATGGTTTTTGGATACAATCCGGGTTAGCACCCGAACATCCCTTTCAGACAGCTTCCTCTTGCGTCCACAGTTAATCCTGTTGGATGTGGTTCTTCCTTCTTGGTGGTATGCTGACATTACCCTGGATACCGTGGCTCTTGATACATCACAAAGACTTGCTGTCTTGGTCACAGATGCAACAGCAAGACATGCACCAACAATTTGTCCTCTTTTGAACTCTGGTATGTCACCCATAATGTTGTGTACATTTCAATATTTTGAGCAAAACTGTGCTGTTACCCTCCTAATTGAACCTTCACACTCTCCCTTTCTGTGGAAATGTGCAATTAATGAAGGGCGGTACAAGGTTTCCCCATAGTGGGTCCGGGGAGCGGGTGCCTATCTCCAGCGGGTCTAGGAAAGATATATATTATTATATATTATATTTTATATATATATATATATAAAATATTTAATTCAGTTTATTTAATAGCGCCAATTCAAAACACGTGTTCAAGGCACTTCCAAAAGTCAGGACATACATTCAATTTAATCTTAATCATTGAAAATGCAGTCAGATTCTGTTATTTATTCATATTGGATAAAAAGATTTTCTATCTAAGGGAAAACCCAGCAGATTGCATCCATTCAGTGACTTGCAGCATTCCCTCCCCCCGGATGAGCATGAAGAAACAGTGGACAGTCACTGGCGTTGATTTTGCAGCAACCCCTCATACTGAGCATGCATGTAGCAACAGTGGAGGGGAAAAAACTCCCTTTTAACAGAAAGAAACCTCCAGCAAACCAGGCTCAGTGTGAGCGGCCATCTCCCACGACCGACTGGGGGTTAGAGAGAACAGAGCAGAGACAAAAAGAAAACAAAAAAGCACTGATCCAGAAGTACTTTCCATGGAAGGAAAAGGTAAAGTTAATGGATGTGCTCCTTTTAGTCGTTTCACCTAAAAAAAGGGAACAGATAAACTCTGAGCCAAGTTTAGAGTCTGAAGGAGACAAAAGAGGGTAGTCACAGTAAAAGCTCAGTTCGTAGCCATGTCTAGGAGAGAGAAAGGGTAAACACTATAAGACAGGGCCATGTGGATCATCGGTAGAGGGGGGGGGGGGCATTAAGTTGTTGCCAGCAGAAGCTTGGAGGATTCCCCTCTCCAAAAAGGGTGACAGGTAGACACAGAGTCAGGGCCGGTGTAGCTTCTAGGAAAGAGAAAAGAGAGTGAACAAAGTTAAAAGCTGAAATAACAGCAAATAATACAAAATTGAAGAGTGGTGTGAGAAAGTAGCGAAGAGGGTGAAAGAGGTCATTATGTCCTCCAGCAGCCTAAGCCTATAGCAGCATAACTACAGAGATAGCTCAGGATAACCTAAGCCACTCTAACTATAAGCACACTAGCTCAACAAATGTAGATCGACTTCTCCGAAACACGATGTTTGGGCTTTCAGGGTTACCGTAGTTCCCCTGTGGCCCGAGCACAGCGCCGCGGTTGCGAGCCTGCAACAAGCACGCGCGTTTTGTGCCGGCTGGGCGGTGCGGAGATGAAGGGGAAACCGTATCTGATTGGGAAACGCGAAAACTGTTTCACTTTAAAATATCTTCGTTACGCAGAGTACTCAATTGTGTCATCTTCGTTCTTCTCTGTCCAATGAACGTTTGCGTCTCCTTTAGCCTTCACAAACAGCCCCTGAGCTTTGGCTTCCTTCGATAAGACCAGAACTGCTTGTCCCGTCACAGTGTTAACCTCCGAAAACGTCCCTGCTTCAATCAGCGGTTCGTGCTAATTAAGCTCTTTACAGCAGTCATCGCTGCACAACGGGGAAAGAGACAAGAGACAAAACGAAGGCGTACAATCACTCGGGTAGCTCTTTTGGCAGTAACGGTCTACTTTCGTGAGAATGTTGTATTTGGGAAAAGATACGCCCAGAACAAGTGTATTTTTTTTATAATAGCCCTCTGCTGTAGACACGAGATTTCCAATAAGCAAGAGCAGAGGTTTGAGGACCAAAAATTGCCACCATCCAATAAAAAAAATCCCATGTTTTCTTTGTAAATTAAAAAGTAAGAATAAATAATGTGTGTATAAATATTAAATGTGCCAACTTATTTAATATATTGCCAATATTGGCCCTAACATCTGACAGGTTAACCTGTACTGCAACTCAACTGCTGTACAGGTTGAGTTGCTTGCTTGCGATGGATTAAACAAATTATGAAACAATTTAATAAATACAGAAAGTTATTAACTATAATTAATAATTAAATGTAATTATATGCTCAATAAATGAACCATTTAAATACTCATATATTTTATATTTTATTTATTTTATTGCCTGTCATGCTGTTATATTTGAGTGGTGACTGTGGAGGCCACTGGAATACAGTAGGTTTGTGAAATGGGACATTATTCTGCTGGGAGTGTACATCAGAACATTGGTACCCTGTGATGGTAAAGGGATGGACATGTTCAGCAGCGAGCTGTGTGTGCATTTAAACAATCCTCAACTGGTACCAAGGGGCCAAAACTGTGCCAAGAAAATATCCCCCAAACCATTATATTTTTACCACTTGTCTGAAGTGTTGATACAGGGGCAGGATGGATCCATGCTTTCAAACTTTTCAAACTTTTTTTTAACTTAATTTTATATGGTCAGCAGGTCTGAACCTGGAATTTTTTTAACTTCTCTATGAGAATACGTTTTTAGTCTTTTATTTATGACCTATTATATATAGGTCTTAAATAATAAAATAAATATTTTATCTGTATGCACATAAGCCATAACTTGAAGAGGATGCTGTTGATTTTTTTAATTAATTTTTTATGTCTTAAGTGTGTCTTGATGAAAAATGTGAGTTAGCAGACAACTGAACAGGTCTATCACGTACCTAGAAGTTGACGTTCATTCATTCATCTTCTATACCGCTTTTTCCATAGTGGGTCACGGGGGAGCTGGTGCCTGTCTCCAGTAGTCTACGGGCAAAAGGCAGGGTACACCCTGTACAGGCTGCAATAGATTGGCAACACCAGTCCATTTCATAGGTGTATATTTAAATCTATATACCTATGAAAGTATATAGATTTATTTATTTCAATTATGTTAAATGCATTAAGTTTATCATAACTCACATTAATAAATTCTTAATGTAATATTTAAAGAAACACAGAAACTGTTTAAGGACACTTTAAATGTTACTTAAGGCGTTCTATCGGAGTGTATCCTGAGGATGTAGGTTAACAGTCATAATATAAGCACCTGATAAAAAGACCACATGCAACTTAAACCTATCTGTACCGTTGCACAGCTAAGAAACGTTTTTAGTTAGATCATGCAGTGGATTTATTATAAAGTCACACTCATAAGCTGTGCATTTTTGCTATGTAATTTACTATATATGTTTTAGCCATGATTTAAATATGTGATTATTTAGTATCAGATTTTTCCAGAGCAGGAGATGGGAAGAGCAATGTATATGCCGGAGGAACATCATTCGTCTGAGACAAGAAGTCTGCATTCAGGTCTGGAGCAGAAGGCATTGGATTGAAAGTGGGAGCTGAAGGAGACACAGAAGAAAAAGGTGGCTGGAGCTGAGGGTTCAAAGGAGGCACGTGGAATGCTGGGAAAGACGGTTGAGGATGAAGCACAGAAGAGGATGAGGAGGATGAATATGGAGATCCATATGGAGAAGGCCCCTGTGGCACTGGGTTGTTGTAGCTCCCGTACATGGGAGGTGGCTGAGGTGGATAAGCACCTGGTGGACCACAATAAATCTGTGGGTTATTTGGGTATGCAGGGGGTGGTGCAGAAGGACTTTGGGTGCATGGGTACCCATAAGGACCTGAAGGAGGCGGGGCAGGATAAGGACCAATAGCCATAGCAGGGGGAGGGAAGTCGCTGTTCGTTGGACCACCAAAAGCCTCAATAGGATAAGGACCCACATTTCCACTGTTTTGAGCACCAAACATTAAAGTAGATTGTGAAATAACCACTGGGAAGATAATCTCTGGATCAGAGGCAAAGCTGATGTCCAGGTACACCTATAAGAAAACATGCATGCCTGATGAAAAGATAATGATTCACCTTTAAAAAAAAAAAACAGCAAGAACAGAATAAAAAACTTAAATGTTCCAGTAAACATGCTTTAAAATAAAAGTTTTTGTGGTTGCAACATTACATACCTTTAATTTGTGTGTCACTGAGATTATATCACAGTTCTCGATTGAAGGCCTCTCATCAGTGGGGACCCTCATCTCACACTTGACCTCGTGCTGGGTGTAGGAACTGATTACCTTATCAACCACTCTTTGGACAGTGTATTCCTCATTTTTCCTGTCTCCTTGGGCTCGAAACTCAACACTCCGTGTCAAACTAAATTTGGGAGTCATGTCTCGAGAAGAAGCATTGTTGACTTTTGCAAATATCAGCATAGTTTCACCTGTGAGGAAAAACATCTTACATCATTTACATTTCTTAAAATTTCAAATTCAAACTTCCGACAAGATGACCTCACACTACAGCAGCTGGGACTGTAGCCTCACTGCAAGGTTCCTAGATAAAATCTAGGATTTGGCTGTAGGAGTTTTTCCTATTCATCTACTGTGTTTGGGTACTGGTGTGAGTTTGTGCAAAGGGTTTTATCTCTGATGTTGTGGTGTGATTATCAACATTCTAATGATAACAGTTGGACTGATACAAAATACACAAATACATACCTGTGCTGTTAATTATACATTTTCCTCAAGTACCTTCTGAATGCTAGGAATGCTGCTATAGGTACTATCTTTTTTTAGAATCAGTGCATCTTTTTGCAGGTTTTAGCTTTGGCAGGAAATTGCAAAATATTCCTACTCTGTTAGATTTGCTCTGTTAGAAAATGCTGCAAAATTAAAATGACCTATTAGTGTACGCTGATTTATATTTTAACTAGTGAACACATTGACATTTTTAAAACATCTTAAGACTTGTGAA
The DNA here is from genome assembly GCA_036173005.1 of Crenichthys baileyi. Lineage (NCBI taxonomy): Eukaryota > Metazoa > Chordata > Actinopteri > Cyprinodontiformes > Goodeidae > Crenichthys > Crenichthys baileyi. Next base: position 1,032,324 of record JAHHUM010002604.1, read on the forward strand.
AGACTGCTACAACATCTGTCATGCCTATTCTTTACTATCCATCTTGCCCTTTAGCTTTCTTGGAGACGATTGATGGGAAAAACTGACAGACGGGAAAATTCATAGCTTATCAACCTTCAAGAAAACCTGAGATACATCTGAAGAAAACTAACCACAGAGCATGATACTCCCATCACTTTTTCTCACTGTGGGTGTGGTGATCTTTTGTTGATTTACAGTATTGTTTTTGTACCAATTTTCAATGTAATTTTAACAGGTGTGTGTACACTGTCCCTATAACATATGCCATGCAATTTCTATTTAAGAGAAAGATAAAAAAAAAAAAACATGTCAACCTCTATAGCTGCCAAAAAGACTTTAAACAATTTATGACTGAAAACCAATCTGACTACCTGGGGCGTAAGCAGTCTTGTTAACAGTGGCTTCCATGTGCACTTGTCCCTTAGAGAAAATTCCCATCTTCTTCTCTGTGGTACCAACTTGTTGCGACTGGATGACAGAAAAAGAACACAAAGGCAGCTGTAGCAAAATCATGAAAACAATGTTCAAATGTCAACAACACAGTTTAAAATAGTGCCTCTGAGGAGTTTTTATGTGAGAATATTTGTAATCTAGGACTGGGATATCACTACAGTAAATCTTCAAAGCACCACTGTTTTAAAGGCATTTCCATGTTCATTACATTTTAATTGCAAGTAAACATTTATAAGTAAAAGGCCAAAACTTTATGCCTTGAATCTAGGCATCAAAAGTTTTATCAACAATCCAACATTATAAACATTTAAATGGTAGAGATACCTGCAGTAATGAACAGTTAATTCTCCTTTCTGTCACTTTATATCTCCATTAAAGTATTCAACCATTATTTTACCTAATGCGTGGCCAAAGTGTCTGAATGTACAAAATGCTGTAAAATAAATTGCTATTGTCTGTTGTGGCTTATATTGGTTAGCCTAGTTACTTATTCTCCACTCAGAGCGGGTACTAACATGCGTTTCTGGCTGATTCCGATATAACTGGACAAGACTAACAATGACCAGTCACACCAGGGATTAAAATCCATCCCGAGTGATCGAGCCACAATTTGCCACTCTAAATGGAAATAAACACCAAGCCAGGTCAGATTGTGGGCTTTCAACTGTGCAAATAAAATGGAATATATATGTCTACTGATGTAACTTAAACCTTGCAGATGCAATGTCTTGACCCACATTATTATTCAGACATCAACACAGTGATGAGTTATTTTGGCTACAAACTCTGTAGAAGCCTAGTTGTTTAGTTTAATACTTGACACAACAGAAAAAAGGAGAAGTGTCAGAGCACATTCACTAAAGACTTTAACCTATAAAATAACACCACAGTAAAACAGTTGATGGCGTTCTTTCACAAAGCCTTTTTAGTTTACACAAATGTCTCTGGTTAAAAGTGAATGAACATGTCACATATAGTAAGATTTTGTGCTTTGTATGAGTCACTTTATAATGCAGACCACCTCTGAAGAGGGTCTGAAGAAACACGTCCTCAAGGCATCTCGAGTCCATTCACATCTTTAGATAGCACTGTCTAGACCTAATCGGATCACTCAAGGCACGTTAGTGCCAGATATTAACTGGGTCTGGGGACACCAACTACAAAATCAAATGGTTTCCAACAGGAAACTGGACTGCAGTTCAGTTGGGTCCGGTGTCAGTTTCAGATCAAAGTTGTGGCATTAGAGGTAAATACAATCCACTACAAATAGCCCATTAGCATTTGTTGTTAGTTCATTGTTATCCAACTTAGTTTTTATTTTGGGTTTTTAAAATACTTAAACTTTTTGCCCATCTTAATTAATTAATTAGCCTAACCTCACAGTTTAGAATGATAAATTGGAACTATTTACTTTGTAAATATTTGATACCTAAATTTGTACCACTAAAGGCAGCCCAAGTATTATCAGAGGTACAGTTTAGGAACCATGGATTTAGATGTTCTGTCTTGAGTTTCAACATGCTGTTTGTCCTTATAGCCTGTTGATTTACTCTTCTGGCTTATTAATGCTTTTCATACAGTTTTCATGGTGGTAATTTTACTTTTGCAGGTAAAACCTGTAATGCATAAATTAAACTGTTCATTAGATCCAAAAAAAGTATTAGAGAACTACGTGTGTGGGTGCAATGAACAATACTGTAAATAGAATATGCATCATAAAAATTGAAATGATAGAACAGTAAAAAAGTAGGATCTGAGGTGACTTATATATAAACATGCTGCAATATTAAACGCACTAAAAGACTGCTGAAGTTTGAAAAGGACTTGGAGACAAAGTTGAGCTCCTTTTCTGCAGTGGAATTCATCCTCCAGCTCCTGGACAGCTTGGCCACCAGTTTGTAGACAATTTTTCCATGATTTCCTTTGAAAGATGATGGCATGTTTCTGTATAACAGAGAGATGATGGTTATGTGATGATAGGTGAATAAATATCATGTCATATATTCATTGATATGCTCCAATCAGAGGTGAATAGAGTAGCCAAAAATTACTCAAGTACGAGTAAATGAGTATTCGGTAAAAAAGCTACTCAAGTACTGAGTAACTGATCATAACATCTGATTTAATTTGTGAAAATGAGGTAATCAGACAAACAATAATATGAAGTTATATGCAAATCCTGGCATTGAGAAAAAAACGAGTGAAAATAAATGACGTAATCAGAAAATAATGTCCTGTACTTGCCCAATGACTGCTAATAAGAACCAGCCCCCTGCAACCCTGCAAGGATACTCGAGTAAAGAATGGATGGGTAAAATAAAAAAGTCAAAGAAAACTCACATTTCCAAATCTCACTTTCACCATATAAAGCTTGTGAAAACAGTAAGAATCACTTCATCATAAACTGTAAGAATTTATGTATGTTTGGTGCTTTTTTCCGTTCAAACATGTTTGTTCCTCATTTAGTTAAGTAAATAGAGGAGGGTAGAGTAGCCAGAAAATTTACTTAAGTAAGAGCAACATCAAAATAATATTACATAAGTAAAAGTAAAGGTATGTCATAGCACAACTATTCCTAGAAGTACATTTATTTCAAAAAGTTACCCAAGTATATATAAGAAATTACTACCCATCTCTAGCTCCAATATTTTGGAGCCTTTTAAGAATATCTGCTCATATTTGTAAGAAGAACTTAAAATGTGTGAGTCTGAACATAACGCTTTTTCGTCAGCTTCTGTTTTTGCAATACTCACTCAGATGGGATCCTAAAGCTGAATTTGAAGACATGGTTCCCTTCAGGCAAAACAGCTTCTGGAAATGAAGATAAGAAATTTGGTAGATTTAGTTAAATTGATTATAAAATGATTCTGATCATACATTTTAAAGAATAAACTATTTCACAGTAAAGTAGTTTTGTCCATTACATTGACGTGGAAACTGTAATATGCTTTATTAGGTATTTCTAGAATGCAGTGGTAGTGCAAAACATGAATGGGACCCTGGGTAAGCACCCTCTTCTACTGGCCGACACAGTCAAACATACTACAACTCACCCTAACAAACACATTCTGCATACAAAACAAACAAACAAATCATGAAACATGGACTAAATATAATGATCTTAAATTAACTGATCTGTATAGCTAGACAAGATTTAAAGCATCTTCAGTATACGAAGTGGTCCTGATGCCAAGACAACATTGAAAATACTCTCTTTTATGTGTGTTTTCATAATACAATACAGGCCTCCTAAATCCCTTTTTTTATTATTAACCCATCATTGTTTACTGTACAATAGTCAATTTAAGACCTGTCCAGTCTAAATGTGCAATATTTTAAACTAGAGATGGTCACATTTAGTCCGGACTTTTAAAGAACACTGAATTAGCTTCAGTGTCACTTTACTGGCGGTGGCTGACTGTGATGTACAGCAAAATTCTGACATAGTTCTCATACTGTTCACACATTACTGCTGATAAGACATGTAAGTGAGCATGACATTTCTTTTCTGTGAACAATTGACATAACTATTTTGTTGATTTGACCCCGGTCTCTTGCTACCCTGAGCAGAAAGCCATATTATGCAACTCAAAAACCACAACAGAAATAACTGTGTGGACTGCCAACTTGTTACCTAACATTAAAACTTGCATCATAAGATTACAACACTGAATTTCTAGTGTTTTGTATAGCAACTACTTGTGAGACTGAAATTGTTAATAAATTAATACTAATATTAAAATGTATTATAACTGATTATGTTAAAAACAAAACTGCATGTGAGCATTCAGATGAAGGGAATCCACAACATGCTGTACTTTCTAAATGAATGCTGTTACAGGTAAACCTACCCTCCGAATCTTCTGGGATTAAAAACTGTTTCAGTTTAAAATATCTTTGGTGCGCAGAGTACGTATGCGTGCGATCGCCACTCTTCTCCGTCCAATACACGTTTGCGTCTCCTTTAGCCTTCACAAACAGTCCCTGAGCTTTGGTTTCCTTCGATAAGGACAGAACTGCTTGTCCCGTCACAACGTCTCCCTGAGAAAACGTCCCTTTCTCATTCAGCGCGTCGTAGCTGATAGTTAAGCTTTTTACAGCAGGCATCGTTGCACGAAGGGGAAAGAGGAAGAGAAACAAAACAAAAGCGTACAATCACTCAGGTAGCTCTTTTTCACTACGTGACACTGTAATGTGTGGGAAACGATACGCCCATAACAGCAAGCGATTGTTTTAATAGACCTCTGCTGCCCTCTGCTGTAGACACGAGATTTCTAGGAAGCGAGAGTAGATTTATGGAGGGCCAAAAGTGCAAAGATTCGATAAAAAAACCCCATATTTTCCAAAAAATTTAAATGAAAAAAAAGATATATAAATTGAAACATATAGTGTTTATATTGAACTAAATGTGAATTAAACATGAACGAAATTGTAGGATAAATCATATGCAGGTATTTTAACAGTTATGTAAATATTTCAGATTTCCAAAATTATTCAAACTATGGCTCTAAAAATAATAGAATAATAGAAATAAGAATTTCTAACTTACCATAGACCCTAACATCGCATTTGTTAACCTGTTCCAACCCCCTGACAAGGATAGGTAAGCCGGATGTATGAAACAAATTCATAATGTGCTGCAACAAAGAAATATGAAACAATTAAATAAATACCGGAAATGTTTTACCATATATTTAACCCAGATTTTAATAAACTATTTCCACATTTCATTACATACTCAATAAATTAACTGTTTAAATAGTCATATGTTTAATTATTTATTTATTTATTTATTTCATGGCCCTTGATCAGATTCACAATGCAGATGTTAATTTTATAAATCATAGCCTCCTGCAAGTTACTCAATAAAAAGTTTTGACACACCAAACTGGGCTATAATATGCTTTTTTTTCTTTCTTTTTGAGCCCAGTTTGTTTTCCAGTACAACATTGGAACAATAAAAGAATGTATAAATACATAAATAAAAGCGTTTGCTCCAAAATTAACATCTCCAAACAAAACTAAATTCACATGGATAAAGTTAATTCTCTTCTGAATACAATGTTTTATAGTAATATGAGTTAAAAATGTATTTACATTTTTTTCAAATTCTATAACTTTACCTAAAATAAGTGTGTAGATGATAATCAATTACAATGATCCCAAACACAAACCAAATACATTTTCGAAATTGCAAAATCTGCAAAATTATGTCCCGGCTGGCAACACCATTTACACCTGTCCGCAGTCCATGTGTGCCTGGCCTGCCATCAAGATCTAGGAATCCAGTCACAATTAACCAATCAGAATTTCCACAAGCTATTTCTCAACAAGTGGTCACTTCTGTCGCTCACAGATGACTGACAAGGTCCTCAGTTTTCTCTGGTCAATGCATATATGAAGAGCCTGCCTCAGGAAAATGGTAAAAAAAAAGACTAACCTACACGTGTCAACCTCAAGTCTATAGAAGAGCTGACATGCACTTTAGTTGACACTCTACATATTACAACTTAAATTACATGTATGGGTTTAGTAGCCCAACGTTTCATGTGGGCTATATAATGAATTGCATATTTTATGCATACTGTTGCATGTACAATTCACTAGCAGTAAATATTATGCTAGTACCATGTTGGGCCATCCTCCATTTTATCATGTAAACAGGCTGTTACTACACCTTCCAGCATGCATTGCAGCTCTAACGTCACTGTCAGAGGTGATAAATAGCAGCTGAAGCTAATAGTCATCTTTCCAGCCGTAGTTTCCTGCCGGTCGACACGCAAGGAGGCAATCTTTGGAGAAGCAAAAGCTTGCGGGCGGGTTTATTTCCCTTCTCTACATTAGTATCAATCATTAATGACAATAACTAATTGTAATTATTCTCCCAATAATCACAACCCCAGAGTGCATCTCTGAAATCTGTTCATAGGACATGATTTTGGTAAGAGCTTATTACGTCTGTATTATGATTTTTATTTACAATTTTGGTAAATATTTATAATCAGTAATCATAAATTCTTACAACCAGTATTGGAACAAAGGAAGTAAGACAAGTGCAGGCCTTTAAAGTTAGCTACGTAAAGCTTTTGATAGATCAGTTAGATTCTAGAGATGTGGTGACAGCAGTTGCACAGGAAGAGCGTTATTAGATTTTTTGTCATGGGGTCCAAAATTGCTGCCAGCATTCTAGATGAACGTATTTCATAAAAGCTCAAGCATTATGTCCTGGGTAACTGTCTTACTTTGTATTTCTCACCCTGGCAATAAGGTGAAGCTGAATTTATAATTATGGAGCCCTTCAGGTAGAACAGTAACTAGAACAGCAGATGAACATTTTGGTATTTAAGCAGCAGTAAAAAGAGTTGCTTTTTTTCTTGATGTCATTTACAATGTCAGAATGAGTTATTTACTGTGTAAGTCCTTTTTAGTGATTTTTAAAGTGTATGTTTAATATAAAGGTGCCTCAGTGGTTAACCAGTGGTTCATGCTTTTAATGTTTAACAGCTATCAAGTCTGGGCAACCAGTTTACAACAAACCATTATGTTGATCTATTGCATATTTTTAATTGATAAGGCAAAAGTGGAATTCATTCTTTACTAGCATTACCACATTAGTGGAGCTCAAACTGGATTTAAATATTTGTCTCTTTTCTGTGTGTGCAAGAAAGGTTGTGACCATCTTCACTTCAACTTTTTGCCACATTAAACAAGTGAACTGCAGTTTTAAGATGATTAAAAAGTTTGAGATGCAATATTGATTGGAGACAATATTGCATATTTTATGCATACTGTTGCATGTACAATTCACTAGCAGTAAATATTATGCTAGTACCATGTTGGGCCATCCTCCATTTTATCATGTAAACAGGCTGTTACTACACCTTCCAGCATGCATTGCAGCTCTAACGTCACTGTCAGAGGTGATAAATAGCAGCTGAAGCTAATAGTCATCTTTCCAGCCGTAGTTTCCTGCCGGTCGACATGCAAGGAGGCAATCTTTGGAGAAGCAAAAGCTTGCGGGCGGGTTTATTTCCCTTCTCTACATTAGTATCAATCATTAATGACAATAACTAATTGTAATTATTCTCCCAATAATCCTAACCGCAGAGTGTATCTCTGACAGCATCCCTTACTGCCGGTGTCCACCACCGGGTTCTGGGATTGCCGCCGCGACAGGCACCGCAGACCTTACGGCCACAGCTACGGGCAGCAGCATCAACAATAGATGCGGAGAACATGATCCACTCGGACTCTATGTCTCCAACATCCCCCGGAATCTGGTCAAAGCTCTCCCGGAGGTGGGAGTTGAATACATCCCAGGCCGAGGGCTCCGCCAGGCGTTCCCAGCAGACCCTCACTATGCGCTTGGGCCTGCCAAGTCTGTCCGGCTTTCTCCTCCTCCAGCGGATCCAACTCACCACCAAGTGGTGATCAGTGGACAGCTCAGCCCCTCTCTTCACCCGAGTGTCCAAAATATGCGGCCGAAGGTCTGATGATACGGCAACAAAGTCGATCATTGACCTCCTGCCTAGGGTGTCCTGGTGCCAAGTGCACTGATGAACACCCTTATGCTTGAACATGGTGTTCATTATGGACAATCCGTGACTAGCACAGAAGTCCAATAACAAAACACCACTCGGATTCAGATCGGGGAGGCCATTCCTCCCGATCACGCCTCTCCAGGTGTCACTGTCGTTTCCCACGTGGGCGTTGAGGTCCCCCAGCAGAATAATGGAGTCCCCGGGAGGGGCACTATCCAGCACCCCCGACAGGGATACCAAGAAGGCCGGGTACTCCGCACTACCGCTCGGCCCGTAGGCCAAAACGACAGTCAGAGACCTATCCCCGACCCAAAGGCGCAGGGATGCGACCCTCTCATCCACCGGGGTAAACCCCTACACTAGACAGCTGAGCTGGGGGGCAACAAGCAAACCCACCCCAGCCCGCCGCCTCTCCCCATGGGCCACTCCAGAGTAGAAGAGAGTCCAGCCCCTCTCGAGGAGATAGTTTTCCAGAGCCCACGCTGTACGTGGAGGCGAGCCCGATTATTTCTAGTCGATATCTCTCGACCTCCCGCACAAGCTCAGGCTCCTTCCCCCCCAGTGAGGTAACATTCCACGTCCCTAGAGCCAGCCTAAGTATCCGGGGATCGGGCCGCTGAGGTCTCCACCTTCGTCCGCCACCCAATCCTCTTTGCACCGGTCCCTCACGGTTCCTCCTGCAGGTGGTGGGCCCACTGGGGGATGGCCTCGCGTCTCTCGTTCGGGCTTGGCCCAGCCGGGTCCCGCGAGGAGCAACCCGGCCACCAGGCGCTCTCCGACGAGTCCTGACCCCAAGCCTGGCTCCAGGGTGGGACCCCGGCTCCGCCGTACCGGGCGACGTCACGTGCCTCGATTTAGTGGTCCTCATGAAGGATTCTTGAAACCGCTCTTTGTCTGACCCATCACCTAGAGCCTGTTTGCCATGGGAGACCCTACCAGGGGCATTTAAGCCCAGACAACATAGCCTCTAGGATAATTTGAACACTCAAACCCCTCCACCACGTTAAGGTGGCGGTTCAAGGAGGGGGTCTCCAATCAATCCTGAGGCGGCTGACGGGTACCGTGAGGCCAAGCGTGCTGCGGCCCGAGCTGTGGCAGAGGCAAAAACTCGGGCCTGGGAGGAGTTCTGTGAGGCCATGGAGAAGGACTACCGGTCAGCCCCGAAGCGATTCTGGCAAACCGTCCGGCGCCTCAGGAGGGGGAAGCAGTGCTTCGCCAACACTGTTTATAGTGGGGGTGGGAGGTTGCTGACCTCGACTGGGGACATTATTGGGCGGTGGAAGGAGTACTTCGAGGATCTCCTCAATCCTGCCATCACGCATTCCCTGGTGGAAACAGAGGCTGGGGACTCGGGGTTGGACTCTTTCATCACCCAGGCTGAAGTCACAGAGGTGGTTAAAAAGCTCCGCGGTGGCAAGGCTTCGGGGGTGGATGAGATCCGCCCTGAGTACCTCAAATCTCTGGATGTTGTGGGGCTGTCATGGTTGACACGCCTCTTCAACATTGCATGGCGGTCGGGGAAGTACCTCTGGACTGACAGACCGGGGTGGTGGTTCCCCTTCATAAGAAGGGGGACCGGAGGGTGTGTTCCAACTACAGGGGGATCACACTCCTCAGCCTCCCTGGTAAGGCCTACGCTAGAATATTGGAGAGAAGAGTCCGGCCGATAGTCGAACCTCGGCTTCAGGAGGAGCAGTGTGGTTTTCGTCCCGGGCCGTGGAACACTGGACCAGCTCTATACCCTCTACAGGGTACTCGAGGGCTCATGGGAGTTTGTCCAACCGGTTCACATGTGTTTTGTGGACCTGGAGAAGGCATTCGACTGTGTCCCTCGTGATGCCTTGTGGAGGGTGCTCCAGGAGTATGGAATCGGGGGCCCTTTATTAGGGGCCATCCGGTCCTTGTACGAGCGGAGCAGGAGTTTGGTCCGCATTGCCGGCACTAAGTTGGACCTGTTCCCGGTGCATGTTGGACTCCGGCAGGGCTGCCCTTTGTCACCGGTCCTGTTCATAACTTTTATGGACAGGATTTCTAGACGCAGCCAAGGGCCGGAGGGGGTCTGGTTTGGGGACCAGTGGATTTCGTCACTTCTTTTTGCAGATGACGTGGTCCTGCTGGCCCCCTCTAGCCAAGACCGACAGCATGCGCTGGGGCGGTTCGCAGCCGAGTGTGAAGCGGCTGAGATGAGGATCAGCTCCTCCAAGTCAGAGGCCATGGTACTCAACCGGAAAAGGGTGGCTTGTCCTCTTCAGGTTGGAGGGGAGTTCCTGCCTCAAGTGGAGGAGTTCAAGTATCTCGGGGTCTTGTTCACGAGTGAGGAAAAATGGAGCGGGAGATCGACAGACGGATCGGTGCGGCTGCTGCAGTAATGGGGGCGCTGTGCCGGTCCATTGTGGTGAAGAGAGAGCTGAGCCGAAAAGCGAAGCTCTCGATTTACCGGTCGGTCTACGTTCCTAACCTCACATATGGCCATGAACTTTGGGTCATGACCGAAAGAACAAGATCCCGGATACAAGCGGCTGAAATGAGCTTCCTCCGTAGGGTGGCCGGGCACTCCCTTAGAGAGAGGGTGAGGAGCTCGGCCATTCGGGAGGGGCTCGGAGTAGAGCCGCTGCTCCTCCACATCGAGAGGAGCCAGTTGAGGTGGCTCGGGCATCTATACCGGATGCCTCCTGGACGCCTTCCACGGGAGGTGTTCCAGGCATGTCCCACCGGGAGGAGGCCCAGGGGACGGCCCAGGACACGCTGGAGGGACTATGTCTCTCGGCTGGCCTGGGAACGCCTTGGGCTCCCCCTGGAGGAGCTGGAGGAGGTGTCTGGAGAGAGGGACGTCTGGGTGTCTCTGCTGAGTCTGCTGCCCCCGCAACTCGGTTCCGGATAAAGCGGAAGACGACGAGTACGAGTATATATATATATATAATATATATATATATATATATATATATATATATATATATATATATATAATATTATATTTTGGTAGAATAGCACCTAATAGTCCTATTCTCTCTGTTTTTGTAAATGTTATGGCATAAAAAAGTAACATTTAGGTTAATAGTATTTTGGAATATGACCAGGCTTCTCTAATTGGATTTTATCTGTTGCTCTGGAGCTCTTGGGGTTAATTCAAATGCAGTTTTGCAAACCTGAGCCATATGCCTGTATGAGAAAAGAGGTTTTCTCCTGGTAAGCAAATGAAACTCTGCTTAGGTTCTTTGTCAGGAAGAGGTATGGTCTCAATGTTTTCAAACCAATGTACATTAGTGAGAGATGATTAGTGAGGTTTTAATCAGTCTGACACAGAGAGGTATCCCAATTCTGATGGTTTTTAGTATAACAATGACCATCAGTGGGGTCCTTAGTGGGGTGCCTTGAAATGACATTGTTGAAAATAAGCACTGTTTAACTAAATAATCTGAACTGAAACATTCTGTGTAGTTATGCTGCAATAGGCTTAGGCTGCTGAAGGACATAATGACCACTTTCACCCTTTTCGTTACATTCTCACACTACTCTCCAATTTTGCATTATTTGCTGTTATTTCAGCATTTAACTTTGTTCTCTCTCTTTTCTCTTCCTAGAAGCTACACCTGGCCTGACTCTGTGTCTACCTTTGACACCTTTCTGGAGAGGGGCATCGTCAAAGCTTCTGCTGGCAACAACTTAATGCTCACCCTCTACCGATGATCCACATGGCCCTGTCTTTTAGTGTTTAGCCCTTTCTCTCTCCTAGACATGGCGATTGACTGAGCTTTTACTGTAACTAATTATATGTGCTCTCTTTCAGACTCTAACCTTGAAAACTGGCTCAGAGTTTATATGTTCTTTCTTTCTTGGTGAAACGAATAAAGGAGCTACATCCAATAACATTTACTTTTCCTTCCCATAGAAAGGACTCCTTGATCAGTGCTTCTTTGTTCTCTTCGTGTCTCTGCTCTGTTCTCTCTAACCCCCAGTCGGTCGTGGCAGATGGCCGCTCACACAGAGCCTGGTTCTGCTGGAGGTTTCTTCCTGTTAAAAGGGACTTTTTCCTCTCCACTGTCGCTACATGGATGCTCAGTATGAGGGATTGCTGCAAAGTCAACGCCGGTGACTGTCCACTGTCTCTACATGCTCATCTGGGAGGAGGGAATGCTGCAAGTCACTGACTGGATGCAATCTGCTGGGTTTCCTTAGACATAAAAACTTTTTATCCAATTTGAATAAATAACTAAGTCTGACTGCACTGTTAAATGGTTAGGACTAATTGGAATGTATGTACCTGACTTTTGTGAAGTGCCTTGAGACAACATGTGTTGTGAATTGGCACTATATAAATAAAACTGAACTGAATTGAATAGATGAAACTGGAGGAAGTGAATGAAAGCTTATGACCACTATAGACAACACAGCATCATCTGTACCATAATAGATGCAGTTTAATTTCACTTAAAAATTCAGAATTTATTGCTCAGTGTTTTGTTTCTCTAGAGATTTTCAGCTGGCAAGTAGTTGTTATTTTAAAAACATTCTGTAAACAATGAAAACCTGAGCCCAGTTATAAAATATTTTTCCATTGTAATTGATCTATTAACGGCAAAGACTTAAATCACATCCCTCATTAATCTATTTGGGATCGGTGATCCTTGATGTGTAGGTTGTATCCCTGAACTCGGAGAAAGTGGGCCTTGGTCAAGTCCAGTCTTTATTAAGATTAATGAACAGTTTGACATTTTTAGTCCTCTTTCTGAATCGATAATTGTAATACTCATGAGGGCCAATAGGGATGTGAGATTGTGGAACACACTCTGTGGCCACAGGGTGCATGTTAAATGCCCAAGTGGTAATCAATGCAAAGAAATTAAGTATTGATTTCTTATAGTTTTGTAATAGGTTATCTATTGGTTTGCTCTTTCGGAAAATTCCAATATCTGTCGGATGGAAGTGTGCTGGAAATATTGCTTTGGGGAATGTGTGTGTGTTTGAATGCACAAACACTCTCCTTTCAGTGTGTGTTTGCATGTGTGTGCAGGGTCACATTCTTATTAGCGCAGAGGGCAGAGTGTAAATAAATAAACATGTTGAGCAGCACATTGGTGATGCACAGTTTATTGCAAATAAGGCCAAGAATGTCTGATTGGTTTTATTTAGTCTCAGTGCTGTATGGAGGACTCATTTTATTAAATATCTCAAAGATTTTGCACTATGTATTACATTATATAAATCATTTGCAAGCTGGCCAGGTGAGATTTTGAGTATAAATACCTAATAAGATTAGAACACCATTTGACTGGGCATTAAAAGCTAAGACACATCGGTCAAGATTTTTATTTAAAAACGGCGTCCAAAGGTGGAGTTGAATAATGCAAAGCTGCTGGCATCTGGATCAAGTCATGTCAATGTAATTAAGATAATAAATGTGTTTTTTTTATATTGAAAATATTAAAACGATTTTTTAAAATTTGTTATTCGTAATATTTGACGATAGCCGATCTGCTTAAACATGAAACAAATTCCAAATGTTTTTTACTTGTACAGGTCATACATTAAGAATGTAAGGCACACATTCTCCATCAAGACACATTCTCATTTATTGTTTTGTTGTTTTCTCATAAGTCTATGTAAATAGCTGCTTGAACTCTATGATGCTCTTCATCCCTGACCACACATCACTGACATTGTTCTGCTGTTGTACTATTTGAAAATGTGTTGACAGTATGGTGATACTTGGGAAAATGTGTGTTTAATAAAAAGTGAAGTGGCACTTAACATCAATCCAGTTAAATATTATTTAGCCAAACAAAATGTCGTGTCAGGCATCTTGGGGTAAAAACAATTGGTCTAAATTAAGTCAAATTACATTAACTTTAATTGATCACAACTTGATTTCAGCCACAACTGTTAGATTCACATTCTTTTATTCCAATGTGATTCCAAGGTGATCTAATTAAAGAGCAATTTCAAACAATCAGATCGAGAATTTTACTACCAAATAATATATCTTGCTGAATTTGTGTGAAGTGCCTTGAGACGACATGTGTTATGAATTGGCGCTGTATAAATAAAACTGAATTGAATTGAATTGAATTTGAAAACCACAGGCAGGCTTAAAGGCTACTATTGGAGATGTATGAGCTACAGTACTTTGCAATATAATAAAATAAGATTTTGAAACCAGGTTTACCTGGTGGAACACAAAGATAGGCGTTAGGGTTTTACACAGAAATGTCCTTTCCTGCCTTATCCATGAGATAATATGGCCTATTTATTTGACAATTTGGTGGATACCTATATGACAAGAAGAGTGTGATCTCCTTTAATACATTAGCTGGCAGTAGACATAAGTCAGCAGACTAGATAAGTCTTTTAGATTACCCCAACACAAGGATCCTATACCTCTACGTCATTACAGGGAAAAAGGTGACATTTTTGATTGATTAAAGTGGAGCAGACTAGCTTAGGCTAAATCACGTTAAGTGATGTGACATTGCAGTTTCACATTTCATATTTCTGTCAAGACAATGATGGTGGAAGGCATTGTCAAGGCATGATATCTGACAACAGCAGTCATCTGGAGGCTAGGGTAGATTTATGGGAAGGTTTTAGTGGTCTAAGAGAGACGAGAGGGAGTAAAAAAGTGGTGGTTTTTTTTGTGCACTGTCACCTCCAGAGAGACTGTAAATTTTACCCCTGTGCTGTTGGGAATTGGAGACATTTACACATGCTGACAAATGGCCTGTTGTAAAAGTATTTATTGGTCTGGTCCTCCTTTTATTCTCGGCCAAGTCACAAACATGTAACCCCTCTAAGACAAAGAAATATTTATCCACAGCACATTTATATAGAACACATTTATTCAGTGCACTAGAGCTATAGCACTAGATATGTTGTAAGAGTGTTATGGTGATAATACAGGCCTTCCTGTTAATGCTTTAAGAGGAGGTCTTGAGTTGGCTATAATGGATTTATGCCAGCTGTACTGTCTCCGAATGCAAGCCATTTAGACCACTCAGCTCCGTGAAAGCCTTGTCTATAGAAAATTAGCTTTCAAAAGAAAGAAGAAGCTGCACAAATCAACTTGTATAACCAGTTGTGAGTGAAACTATCACTCCATCACTCTAAGATGTGCAGTTAAAAGATTACGCTATGTCACCATAGGTGCTATCAATACATTGCCTTGCTAAAGTATCAATGCCCCTTGAACGTTTAAAATATTTTGTCAATCAACATTTTATTAGAATTTACATTTTTTTAACAGATAGAAATCTGAGAGACCCCTTTGCTTTCATACCTCTAAATAAATTCCAGCACAACCAATCAAAAATCATCCAATCAGTAAATAGGGTCCAGCTGTGTATAATTTAATGTTGGTGTAAATCAAGCCATCCTACGAAGGTTTTAGAGGTTTGTTACAGAAAATGAGTAGATAAACAGCTTTATGAAGACCAAGAAACACATCAGATGGGTCAGGGATAAAGTTGAAGAGCGTAGTGCTAGCGGTATGATTCTCGCTTGGTGAGAGAGTTCCCGGGTTCATATCCCGGACAAGCCCCCATTTATGTTACAACCCAGCTCACCCAGGGGAGGAAAAAGGGAGGTAACATTAAAGCAGAGGAATACGTTTTGTAAAAACGTATTTATTGTTAGATTTGAATAAAAATGCAGAAAAAGGAGGGTACCAACATTGGTACTAAGGTACTGCAACAAGTACTGCTTTCAAGTTAAACAGGAATGTACAAAGGTAACAAGCTGCTTCAAGCGTCTAAAAAAATAAATAAAATGGTTAAGATTGCCAGGGTTTTTGGGCAACCAACAAATAACAAATCAACAAACCATGATTGCACGTTCAATGTGGACAAAGCATCTAACAACAAGAGAGAAAAAAGTGAGTTAGACTTAACAAACATTTAGCCCCACAGTTACAAACAGGTATAAACACAAGCAAAGTTTAAAAAGGGCGAGGGTGGAGCTGCTCAATTTAAATCACAGCCGCGCTTAGTGATAGGTGTGGAGAGTTTATATAGGCTGGTCGAGTCTGTGATTGGAGGAGCAGAATATTCAACAGTCCAGTATAAGTTCCAGGGGATGTCAAGCAGGATGACTTCAGAGTTTAACAGGAGTTGTGAATAAGAGAATGAACAGTCCAATGCATTCTCAGGGGGATTTCCAGCAGAAGGAAATGCACATGGCTGCCGGTGTAACAAGCAGAATTAGGCTTTAAACCCATACTTTAACATTTGAACAATTCATGGAGAACTCCTTGTATGGCACAACTGTAAACATATATAGCTTGAGCTATATGGCACCACCTAAACTTACTGGCCAAGCAGAGGGGGCATTAATAAAAGAAGCAGCCCAGAGGCCCATGGTAACTGTAGAGGAGCTGCAAAGATCCACAGCTTATGTGGGAGAATTTGCCACTCCTAAAATTCTGCCTTTATTGAGGAGTGGCAAGATTACTGAATAGTTGAAATAAAGCCATAAGAATTCCCATTTGTAAATTGCCACATGGGAATTATTCACACATTCAGGCATTCAAACTTTCTGGCTGGCATGAAATACAATAGCATCACCCTACTTTTGCAAGGTGCTGCAGACTCATTTCTTAGTTTTAAAAACTGCAAATTATTGATTATTATAATAATGGATATAATGATAAGTTTACTGTTTTTTTTCTTTACATTTAGAATAATAAGTTAATGATTATTTACTTGCATTTCTGACACGTTTTAATGTTATAGCAGTTTTGTTTGTTTTCATGTATATTCAATGCAGGTTATGAAATGTAAATTGTCATTTTAATTGTAGCTTCAGGCCCATAGTCATAAAGTTTAAAAGAAAACATTGACTCTTTATTATTTATTTTATTTACTTACTTATTTGTTAAAAGTTTTCTTATTTTCAAAAAAATATATATTTCCACTTGGTGGTGCTGTAAGACTACCATTGAGACAAAGTAGGAAGCTGGGGAGAATGTGAAGGGTGTAAAGGTGCGAAAGAGGAGGCCCACACTTACCTCACACTCAGACAGAGCTATAATTTACTAATAGTGTGGGAGCTGCTGCCGCTGTTATCTTTTAATAGATTTGTACGGGGAGAAAGCAGGTGCCTGTTGTTAATGCGTCCAATTGCCCAAGTTGCCTACAGAATTCAGAGCATCCATCACTGTCGTCGGTGGTGACACCCTGTCGTTCTACTTCATGCAGCGGGCCGGCCAGTCTGGGTTGGTAACAGATGAGGCTTCTCTCTCCTCCAGACGCCCACAGTCTCACAGAGACAACCACTATGCTTGCCTGCACTTTCACACACACACACAACGAAACACCTAGCTGCCTATGACTCCTAGAGGACAAATAAAACTCATGCATAGTTAAACTAGAGATATAATATTTCTTATTAAATTAGGTTATCTGCTAGTTTTCACACCAAAGGATCTCATTTATGAAGTCAGGTAATATACTTTTTTTTTTTTTTTTGTAGGAGCTTGCAAAATAAATGATTCATTCATTTGGTATCTGACTTGCTGCTTTTGATATTGATTAGTTTCCCTGGATCAGAACAGTTGACATGTAGTTGAGGCTAAGGAATATGAGGCCAGAGATTATGAGTGATGGTAGACTGGTCTCACCTTAGTATGGAGTAATGACTGCATATCAGGATGAACAAATTTCCACATTTGCAACTAGAAAAAAGTGAAATCAAAATATAACAAATGCATGACTCTCACACTCTGCCTTAACTTGACTGACAGCTGGGCTGCTTTGAAAGCTGAGTAACCAGTTGAGCTGTGATGGAAAGGTAAATGATTCATTTCAAAGGTCACCTCAGATTCTTGACATACACCACAACGATTTGTTTGAAAAGCTAACTGTAATGAACTGGAATCACAAGTGTATAAAGCCTTAATGTTATAAATTATCTTTCAGATTTGAAAAGTGAGAATGAGGTGATTGATTGCATAATTTTCTGTTGATTAATGGTTTAATGTCTTTCTATTTGCTTTAAATAAGCCTAACTTTCTTGTAATACTTTAAAGCAGTCTAAGTAAATCATGCTGAAGTTCTTTAAATAGTCATGTTTACGCCAGTTCTGTAGCTGACCAAATGCAGAGGAATGTTTACCCCTTTTTACAAAGCAATGTGAAGCTTTTACCAACTAAAAATGAAACCTACCTTGAAGAACAGAGCAATGTTAGGTCTACACATCTTAGCAAAGGTCTAGCTATATAATTTTTGACCAATGATAGCTTTGTTAGTAGTAGACTGTTGGAAAACTAATTATTCCTTTGTCCGTATTGCTTTTTCTAATTCTGAAAAAAGTTTGTTATTCAGTTAACTTTATTTATATAGCACTAATTTACAACAAATATCTCAAGGCACTTTACAAGATAATCCAATTTACATCAGGAATTATATATAATCAAATCAGTCCAATCATATAGTCAACTTCCAATTCAAATTCTATCTGTAATTGAGCCAATTTCAGTTAATTATGCCAATTAGTGAAAAGTAATTAATTTAAGGAAGCCGAGTTGATTGCATTGAGTTGTTAACTTTGCACCAATAGCATGTTAACAACCCTTATAACGAAAGAACTGCTGGAGATGAAGACGATTCATCTGACAGTAATGTGCTTAAGAAACTGGCAAACATCTACCTGACACTGAGCCTAAGAGGTGTATCATCCTTCAATTTAGCCATGTGCTGTTGGCCAACAAGTGATAAAGTATAATTCAAATTAAAAGCGATGTATTGTATATTTAATATTATTTAGTATTTTTATAAAATAATAGCTTAGGAAGTCAATTGTGTGACAGCTGCCAACAATTTCAGATCCTTATTTAAACAGAAACAAATCTGCATCCCCATAGTCTCTGGGATTCTAATTAAACACCCTGTAATACCTGATCTGTGTCAGCGGGTGGTGACAACTTCAAGGGCAAATACATGAAAACTCAAAATAAGATGCTAAGCTTGCCTAAAACAGTACCAAGCTATAGATTCAAGATATTCTTCCAAAATTATTGAGTTTCTTTGATACTGTTTACCCTTCTTCTCAGTGGTGAACTAATTTAGATCGTGTTTAAAGTGTAATTGGCATAAAGTCTGAAAAAAGTAAAACAGATGTGGAAAAAACAAAAACACAAACATGACTCCACTATTGCTGTTCTCTAAACTAGAAAGCAATAGAGGATGTTCCTGAGGGGGCCTCTATGTCTTAATTGCACATTCAAAAAAATAAATAAAATTAAAGTCCTGGGAATTTACAGGTTTTCATGAGATGGAATAATTTGAAACTTTTAAGTTTTATACTTTTAACCTTTCTGCGGTAAACTATAAGATGCTGTTTCAATGAAACTAAGTGCAACTAAAAATGCTGCTATTCTTTTCTTGGAATTCGTGATCCTGCTTCACCCTTGAGCTTAGACGGGGGCACCCCATTGCGGATGGGTTTGGCCTCCACCCTGGAAAACTCTGTGGGCAGCTGTGTTTCTTTAGACCCAGACGGAGAGTTGGAGGGTATAAGGGGGTGCCTGCTAATACCTTGGTAGGCCGTTAGAACCAGATCTTGGTGGGGTTCCTGTCAATACTACTTTAGTTCAAGGCCCTTAAACTGCTGCATGTTGGATAAAGCAGAGTACCAGTATGCCTGCTGTTGATTCCCTGCACTATTTATTATTAGTTTGTTTTTTTTCACTTGGGACATTACTCCTGTAACAGCCATATATTCTAATCAGTCAGATATCTTTAATCAGGAAATGCTTATTTTAATTTAGATTTTTATTCTGAGCAAATGTGAAAACGTAGTAAATTTGATGCTTCCAAGCGAAAGTTAAAAAAGACTTGTGAACTGTTTTGAATTAGTCTTTTCTTTATCCTCCTTGATTATTTTGTTCTAATCTTTTTCTAAATGAGTCAAGCTTGTTAATGCAGTTTTTTTTGTAAAACACACAGGTGTTAAACAGCATATGGAGGCTGTGAATCAGCCTCCTAACCCTTTTTGACATCACTCGTGACATAAAACAGAGCCTCCTCTTTCATACAGCGCTTGCAGATTTTTCCAGCATGTTTCTGCTGTATGCTGTTTATGAGCATCAAACCAGTTTTATGCGCTCCTCAGATGATCTCCTCATTGCTCAACTCATCACGTACATTCTCTTTCAACCTGACTTAAAAAGAAAAAAAAAACATACCGCAATGTGATGATGTGCATAGTGGTTATAAAGAATTTTTTATAGAGCACTTTATTATACAATCTAATGTGTCCTCTGTTTTCCAAGTCATCATAAATATCCTAGAAATTACTGCAAACACGAAGAGTTTAGTGATCAGTTTAGTGATGTACAGTGTGTATATCTGGGACAGCTAGCTCTGAAATATTTCAGATTTTGTGAAACCAAATACATGAAGAAAAGCCATCATCCTTTACTGTGCTCTACCAATCAGCTGGCTGAAAGTAGGCATCTACATTTTTCTCTCGCTTACAAGTGATGCAAATTTGGCTCTGGGGAAGCAATTCTGGCCGTGAAAAACATTCAAGGTGTGCAATCTAAAGGAGCACCCCAGTTACTTTTATTAAGGTAACACTAGTTCAAAACTAAAGTTGGCGAGCTGCGAGCATATCTGTCAAACAGGCACTACTTGAGATGGCCCAACTAATTAACCAGTTCATATTTGCTCTTTACTCTTGTGTTGCTTTACACTCAGCAGAAAGGCAAACACTATACTACTCTGTACACTAAGCACTTAAAAAATACAAATAAATTTGACAGGTGTTTATTTAAAAAATTTTCTATGAATCAAAATAAAAAAAAATATAAAAAAGAAATGTTATATCTTTTCAGTAGCTGTAGGAATTATTTCAGCTTTTCCGTAAGCAATTAGATCATACCATACATTTTTGTTTTATCTTTGGTATTTTGACTCAAGGTTATCATGATGTCCGAATCTCATACCATCCCATGTCTACACTACTTGAAAGTATGTAAATTAGTTGGACAATGAGTAATGTGAAAGTCTATTTTTTTATTTCTTTACTCCCTGTGTTCCTCCCCAGCTCTCTGTCCTTGTTTTCATATACCCCTTTGCCTGTATCTTGTTTAATGCTTGTCAAAATCTGCAATACTAATAATAGTTCTTGAAAGGTATAGGGCGTTCTATCTATGTGTCCTTCAGTATTTTTTTGTTGAGGCAAATGAAAGAGGAAATTTAGGAAAAAAATCTGTTTATGTTATTTTTAGAAATGGTGAATGGGCAGAAAAAGAAGAAGAAGAAATCTTATTTTGTGTAATTTTTCTTTTCTACCTATATCTTTCTAATCCCTACACTAAGTTAGCTAGAAGTGTAGAACCTTTTGTTCCGGTCTTATTATATTAACATAAAAATAAAATTGTTAATGTTGCTCTAATGTGAAATAACTCTTTTGTCAGATTTAGGAGCACTTGAAATATTTAGTGAGTCCTTCTGCTGCCTCCATTTTTCCTTTTTTCCCCTTCTATTTGGGTTCCCTCTTAAAAATATAACACAAGTCGAACAAAAGAGAGGGGAAAGTCTTGCCAGTTAGCCGCTAATGAGACAAGCTTGTGAGGATATCCAAATCCTCAACGTGTTAACGTTTAAAAAAACCCCTCCCCATCTCTCTACTCCCTGAACCTCTGCCTCCCCCATCTGCCCTTGGACCCAGCCTTTTTGTAAAATGGCGAGGGCACCGCTGAGGCCCTCTGTGTGATTATTCACACATGGCTATGGCCCTGGTGCTTTGAGAGCAGCCCGAGTAGGAGAGCGAGAAAGAAAAGGCCTCATGTATGGATAATGTAAAAACGCTCTAACTGACACATGGCTAAGGCTTTCTTCTTCTTATGATTATTAATATTATTATTCCTTTTTTATTTTTTAACCATCGATTTTACCCACAAACAGACATCTAATCCATTAAAAATGAATACCTACATTCATGTAGACACTTTGTCCTGTACCATCCGTTTTCAATTTACCCTCAGATAGTAAAGCCAGGCAATGGGTGGGTAGGTCTTATTTGGGAATTTGGTAAGAAAAACGCATCTGATAAGTGAAAAACAATATGGCAAGAGAAAAACCAGGAATCAGTTTCCTTTGTCATGTTTTTTTTAGAGAGATGTCTGCCGTGGAAGTGAGAATAAAATATGCTTTTGTAATAGATCTTTGGACAGCGTTGAATGATTTGCCACTAGAGTTCTTTTCCGGACTCATTTTCTCCAGGGTGTGTATTGGAAATGTGCTCGGAATCTCAGCAGGGGGAAATTAAATGTTAAGCTGGCCTGGAAGTGTTGCCGTAAACAGCGAGAAAAGCAAATGCCGGCCAGATCAGGGAATTTCATTCAGTGTGACGTTTGGACTGAAAAAAGCTGAGGCGGGTAATGGAACAGTGCAAATTTTACTCTCCAAAGGGACGTCTAATTGATTCTGTGCTACATTACTAGTTTTCACAGAAAGATATGGACATCTCACTTCAGTATGTGGCAGTTTCTGTGGTGCAGTTCTCGCAGAATCTTGTTGATTGCCTTATTTCTTAGTTTTTTTCTTAAATAGTTTAAATTATTATTATTTATTTTTTTTCTGGTGGAGGTTGCACTAAGTTATAGAATGCAACCTTAACCTTGGCTGAATCCCCTCAGCAAAACCAAAAAATTGAAGTGAAAAAGAAGATTGTGAACAAAATAATCAAGAGCTTCACTTGTCAGGGGCAGTACGTTTGTGCATGCTAACTAACTGTGCCACTGGAATTGGCCTGTGTGTTATACGGTTAAAGCACAAACATTTTCTCCAAGGGACTTCTATTATTAATTCTCTCTGAACACATCCATAAATGAATAATGAAAAAAATACTGAAAATGTTATTACTTTTGGCAGCTGAGTCAGTTCTCGTTTTCCTGCTTTTTCCACCGCTTGTTTTCTACTAATTAATTTTCCAAGGAGTTGTCCTTCTTTTTAGGGTAAAAAAAAATCTTTCTAGTGGGCAAAGTAAACATCCAGAACAATATATAAATTCTACTCCGGTTCATGTCAAAATATGCATATCCATATATATCCACATACAGTGCCTGGCAAAAGTATTTATACCCTTTGAACTTTTCCACACTTTGTCCTCAAACAACCACAAAGTTCTGTATATTTACCTGGCAATGTTGTTTTTGACCAACACAAAATAGAGGATAACTGAAGTGGAAGGAACATGATACATGGGTTTCTTTTTTCAAAATAAAAAGTGGGGTTTGCATATGGAATCAATGTGTTTTATTAGTTTATCCATAAAAAAAAGGTTTTTCTCCAATAAATAAATCTGGCTGTTCTGTGAAGGGCTCAAGGGGTTTGTTGGAGGACATTAGTGCAGTATCATGAAGACCAAGGGGCACAGCAGAAAGGTCACGGATAAGCAATTTAAAGCAGGATTAGGTTATAACAAAATTCCTGTCAGTCCTTTTGGAAACAGAAAGAGTATGACACAATTGAAGACGTACGGAGAATGGCTGATGACAAACTGGACAAGGAGAGTGTTAGTCAAAAAGCAGCCAAGTGGCCTGCTGTGTCTTTGGTGGAGCTACAGATATTATCCATAGCTCAGGTGGCAGAATCTTTCAAAAACGACAGAGCATGGACAGAAAACATTAGTCATGCACTCCACAGATCTTGCCTATGTGGAATAAAGATGATATTATTGTTTAAAAGAAGCCAGAAGAATTCCCCTTGGGAGTATGGAGCATAAGCAGTATAGGGGACACAGACCTTGCAGCAGGACAACAACTCTAAACATACCACCAAAGCTACAATGGAATAGTTTATGTCAATGCATATTTACATGTTAGAATGACTTGGACCTATAATCTTTTTTGACAAGACTTCAGAGGCGCTTGAGATCACATCTGACTGAGCTTGAGCTTGTTGCAAACAAGATGTGCAATCAGCAAAATGAGCGTACATTAAAAAAATGTCGCTAAAATTGCAAGGGGGCTGAAGACATACATCCATGCTCCACTAAAAAACAGGCATCCTATTTCTTCCAGATCACTGTCCTGTTTTACTTAGTTGGAGTTCATGGTTGTAATGTGACACACTGTAAAACGGTTGTATTAATATAATTTAGCAGGCATGCATATTTTCCTTGAACAGTTTCATTTAATCATAGCACAACGATGGTATGGACATGTTTCAACTATAATGTGTACCTGACACTCATTAATTAACACTGGAGTCCTGTGTGTGTGAGACAATAAAGTGAAAGAGGAAGTGCTCTTGGCAATGTCTAATTTACTAAATCAAGGTTTTCTCCCTTCCTAGCCCTGACTCCTGTCACGCCCTTAAGATGCTTGCCCTCTGCCCTGTGCCATGCAGTTAAAAGCTTGTGTGCTGGGACAGAGGCTTGGCGATAAGTAGCCCTCATTTAATATGGATCTTTAAGAGAGCCGTAAAGCTAAAGCCTCAGTGAAAGTGCTTCCTCCTTGTATCCCTCCGGCATTGCTACATAGATTACTCTTCTTTCTCTCTCACTCTCCTCATTATAGTCAGTGCAGCTCTGTTTTAAACTGCTCCTTCCTTCTCTCTGTATTTTAGTGTTAATTAGTTTGCTTTGTAAGGTTAGACGTGGAGAGCAACTTTGGGAGTGTTTGGCTGCCATCTGTGTGTGCATGGATCTAACTATGTACAGATGGCGAGTGCATACAGACAGGTTGCTCCTGGTGGGGAAAAAAGTAAAAGCGCTGTAGACGGTTTTGGTTATTTTAACAAGATTTATGGCTATTCTCACATGTGACAGTTTAAGCTGTAATGATAATTGTTAGTCAGTTGGCACAAAAAAAAAGATAATTCAAGGGAAGAGTGAATATTGTGCATTGTTAGTGAATTTTTACTTTTAAAATGCATTAACTTATTGAAAATTAGCTTCAGAAAATAAATGGGGAAAGCATAGTCATCTAATCTGGTTACCTTATGATGCTGTACAAAAGCTCTGAAAACTCGGCCAAGTTAACACACCATTAGCTACTCAGTGAACCAGATAAGTAGAGAAAAAGGCAGAGATTGCAATGTAACTGCATGACAAGGTCACGAAATGTAATCAAATAGGCACGACTGACTTATTTATGGTTTTGATTGCAATCGGTCTCATTTGCTTTTTAAGGGTTCATCAAAATTTTATATTCAGTAAACTATCAGTAATTGCAGAAGAGAAACTAGGAAAATATTAAATACTCTTTGTTGATTAAAATGTGCCATTTAATTTGGATTCATCGTATCTTTAATGTTTCTTCTACTTGTTTTGTCACTTCTTTTGTATCCCTGAAAGGCACCACTTGCTGGTGGGAAATCTCACCCTGTCGGTTTCAGTTCATTGCCTAATTCTTTCTGCTGGGTATTATAAACGACCCACCCACAATTAAAAAAGAGTTAGCCAAATTTTTACTGGCCTCCTGCCATGTGGTTTGTGAAATTGTGATGGTCAAAGAGAGAATGTACGCCCAGGATAAAGAAGGAAAAAAAAAAAGTAAAACTTTATTTTCATCTTCTCTCATTAAAATTGCAATGTAACACAATTAAAAAATCAACATCATTGTGATGACAGCTGAATCTTTTAACCTGTAAAGGAAGGTTTTTTAATTCCCCTAATTATTACCATTGCAATAACATTGAACTTACAAGTCTTTTACACTGTAAATGTTTTGTTTATAAATTTTAGCATTTTTTGTACTATTGGACTATTTTTATAACATTATACATTTGAACCATCTTTATTTTCTTTCTTTAATTTATATATGTTTGCTTATTGGCCTGACCATCTTTGTTCAACTGCTGTGACAAGTTAATTTATCCTGACTGTATAAATAAAGTCCCCTCAGCATAGCTAATTTTTGCATAGCTTAGCCTATCTTATCATAACGTAACTTATTGGATGCAAGTTTAGATTTAAATATATTAAAATATTATTTTTAATTTTTTTTAAATATCATCCAAACATTTTACCCCTTTATAACCCTAACACTTTAAAAAAGAATTTCATTGGACTATTACATCTTTGATAAGAATTTCAAAGTTTTATTTTATCTTAGCTTGGATTTGCTTTTTATTAGATGTGATATTAAATTTTAAATTTTCTAGATGCTTTGAAAAGACTTGCATTGGATTATTGCAGTAAACATGTGTGATAATATAAAAAGCTTGCTTTTTGCTATTTAAAGTGAGGTAGATATTAAAGCGATGATAGCTATTAGAGATCATGTCTTACCTAGAATTATCTTATTAAATGTGAGTTTAAATTTAAATATATGCCTTCAGAATATTCGGAATGCGTTTAAAAAAAGACGTTTAGAGAGTTGTGCATGCAACAACAAAGAATCAAAAGATGCAAATTCACATTCATATTGCAGTTTTGTCAACCAGCTTCAAATAAAGCTTTATGAATTATTATAATTTTGGGGCTAACACCTTTTGTCATTATGAAACTTGGGATACAGCTTTCGGTAAGAGGTGTTGCAGTGCGATGTCAGCAGTTATGGAATCAGAAGAAAATCTGTAATTTTCAGTACATAGATCACAAATAACACACTTTTATGCTTATCTGTACTTTTTACTGGCCAGTCGTTCAAAATACTGACTTTGACTACAAGCCTGTAAAGCAGTGATAGTGCAGCATTAGCAATTATAGCCACCTTCTTTTGTGTTTCTGAGAAAGCCTGCGAAAAATACGAGGGGGAAAAAAACTATTGCTTTGTTCATTTCTTCCCATTGCTTTCTCTTTCCTACTCTCCCCAAGGTTCTATTAGAAAATAGATCCCAGGTGTTCGATAAGCCTGTAGTGGACATGACAGCAGTGCAATCAAGTGTATAAATTTAATTGCAGGCTCATTTTGTGCCATTTATTAGCCGTTTAGGGGCACATCGCTCCACTTGAACCCTGTTATTGCCAGACAGAACAGCTGTTTGGTTCCTTTTGTCTCATAGCACTGGTTTTTATAAGTAAAAAAATTGCAAATGTATTCAAGTAAATATAGATGTAAGAGGCAGAGAAGAAGAGCTCAAAAATAGTGTACATATGTATGTAAAAATCTGTATTTGAAAGCTCATAGTCAAACAAAAACACAAATAACAAGTTAAGAAAACAAGTAAGATTTGATTCCTCTTTTTGATTCACTTTTTGTGGCCGTACCGTGCCACACGTAGAGAGGCCTGCAAGACACATTCGCTTTGGGTGAAACCTTCTTCTGGTGTGACACGCCATTAATAAAAAGCCCCCGAAAAAGCTCCGCTAATTGTTACCATGCACTAGGCCTCACTGTTCCTATAAATCATCCCTCTAATTACAACAAATTGTGGCCTGACATTAAGCTATGATTCCAAACCGGCAAATATTCATCAACATTGCAACTAGCCACATAAAACACAGTGCCCAACCATTTCCCAGGCCTAATATATATCTACTATCTAACTCCCCATTATTTATGGATTTCTCTTGTCTGCAGCATTTTAAGTGCTGCATGGTGAGTGAATGAGAAGCCATTTTGTTTGTTTATAATATCCTTGGATTAAAAAAAAAATCTATATATGTAATAATCATATAACCAGCTATAGCCCTTGCTTTCCTTTTTAGAACAGTTGTACTCACTATTCCCTAATGATTGCTCTGTTTCCTGTCATTATAACATTACCTTGTTTAAAATGTGGAATTTTACTGTTGATCTCTAAATGTGGTTTTCTTTCTTTTTCTGTCTTCTAATATTATTTACCAAGTGCTCATTAGTGCTGTGGCTACTTACAAAGAGCTTGAATCGTCGCCAAGCAGTCATATGATGGAGCATTTAACCTCCCATGCGATGTTTATTTCATGCAGACAAAAAGCTAGTTAAATCACTTTCTCCATGGTCTGACAGTCACCATAACTGTCACTGCATATGATCTATTTGGCGTCCCGATGCATTACCACTGCTAATGTTTTACCCCAGTTACTGTTCAAAAACAGCAACACCATGTGTCTAAACTCTATGTAATAGGCCATCCCCCAGGTGTGCATCAGCAACTAAAGATGTCAGGGCTAAAGGTCAGGATCTGATTTGTTATGTAGGACTTCACGGGGAATTTTAAAGTGAACTGATCAATTCCACACCACCAACGTGCACATAAATCAATTTCGGCATCTAGAGAGGAGGAATGTGTCTGTGCACGCGGCGTTCTGGAACGTGTGGACCCACACACATGACTGGACTCGCAGAGGCGATATCATAATTAATCAAAAATCTCTTTTGGCACTGTGTGAGCATGTTTTTATCGCCTTGTCTTCGCTTATTAAAATTTCCCTCCCATTTATCCATCTATTTTAAATTGAAGAGGATCTGGCTGCCATGATTGACCACAGTAACTTACCATACCATAGGGATAGAAGTGATTGGCCAAAGAATAGGAGAGCAAAGTAAAGAAAGAAAAACTTCCTTCTTTTTGACAATGTTAAGCATTGATGGGCTTATTACTTTGTTCTCTGATTTTGGTGGATGTGTTCAAGGATCTCCTCCATGGTGGAAAAAGGTCAGTTGCTCTTAGTTGTGCTCAACTAGAATACTAATACTGTCCTTATTCAAATGATCTGCTCCAGTGCTTATTAAATTGATGGTCCAGGCGCTCTAATTTAATAGTGTTGCAGTCCAGGAGAGGGACACAGCTGCAGTGACTGGTGAATTAGGTGCTTCTGAAGCAAAGTTCAAGCAGGAGCCTCCTTTGCTTTTGGGATGCATTTTTCCCAACAAATTAGCAGTCAGTGGCGTTGTGCAATTAATTAGTGAAAACCAGGAAAAGCTTGTTCTTTAATAAGGTGCTTTTTTCTCACTTACACCTCTCCCACACACAGAAATATTGTTCCCCATCTTGCCATACCTTACTCTTTCCCTTAATAGCTGTCTTTGTTTTTTTCCTCTCTCTTTTTCTCTATGTCTTCTCCTGATTTCCTTTTCACTTTCGAACAATATAAGGAATGGGCCCATAAAGGGGTTTGTCATTAAAGCTATTTAATGTATGTCTGGGTAAATAAAAGTTGGCGTATTTAACAAAGACAATAAGCCTGATTTGATTCAAAGAATCTGTAAAATCCTTTACATAATTTTTTTTTTCATGAAGCTGTAAGTTTTTGCACACATACAGTGTACAGCTTAACAAATCCCAGTAGAAGAATTTTGTTTTTCAAAAACAACAGTACAATTACACTATAATACCAAACGTATTGGGTCACACCACCAAATCAATGAAATCTGGTGTTCCAATCACTTCCATGACTGCAGGTGTATAAAGTTTGGTGTGGAGAAACTTGCCTGCACAGAGTCCTGACCTCCATCTTCTCGAACACCTTTAGGATTATTTAGAGTGGAGGCTGCAACTCTGGTTTTCTCCTCCAACTATGAACACACTACTAAAACTTGTGGAAGATGTTTATTGAATAGTTAAAGTTGATATTGCTGGCAACGGTGGTTCCATCAACAAATTGGACCTCATAGATTAAGAAAAGGATGTCATAAAAATCTATGTACATGTAAAAGTAGACAGGCAAATACTTTTAGGAATACTATGTATTTTACTAGATGTGATGATCTATACAAAGATTGATGTCTGAGATACAGCTGAGCATGAACAGGTAGCTGTGAACCCATTGTTTTAGGTGAGTTTGTATTACCAAGATGCTAGAATTAGCTAGACACTTTTTTAGCATTTTTATTACATATATTTAACATTCAGACATTTACATACATTTCCTTAGTATTTGGTAGAATTACTGTTTAAACTGCATGACTTGGGTCAGATGTTTTGGATATCCTTCCAAATGCTTCTCACAACAGTTTGAATATTGGTCCATATCTCCTGACAGAACCAGTGTAACTGAGTCAGGTTTGTTTCCCACCTGGGTCACACACACACACACACACACACACAACACACACGCACACACACACACACACACACACACACACACACACTCTTGTTTTGCTATATGTAGTGAGGACCATGTGTTGACTTCCATTGACTTCCATTGATTTTCAGTCATTTTCAACCCTTTCTATCCCCTAACCCTGACAATAACCCTAAACCTAACCATTACCAGTGCATGCCTAACCCTAACCTTAACCTAAACTCAATTCACACCTTAGTCTTAAACCTAACCGCAAAATAGGTCATGAGGACCAGCAAAATGTCCTCACTTTGGTACAAATGGTCCTCAATTTGATGGTGAAATCGGGAAAATGGTTCTCACTGTGATGCCAAGACAGGAACACACACACACACGCACACAAACACACACACACCTTTTCAGCTTTGTCAACCAAAGGGACTTAAATCTGGGCTTCCTCATGGCCAGTCTGAAACAATTCATTTGTTGTCCTGAAGACATTTTCAATTCAATTCAATTCAATTCAGTTTTATTTATATAGCGCCAATTCACAACACATGTTGTCTCAAGGCACTTCACAAAAGTCAGGTACATACATTCCAATTAGTCCTAACCATTGAACAGTGCAGTCCGAGTTAGTTATTTATTCAAATTGGATATAAAGTTTTTCTGTCTAAGGAAACCCAGCAGATTGCATCCAGTCAGTGACTTGCAGCATTCCCTCCTCCCGGATGAGCATGTAGAGACAGTAGACAGTCACTGCCGTTGACTTTGCAGCAATCCCTCATACTGAGCATCCATGTAGCAACAGTGGAGAGGAAAAAGTCCTTTTTAACAGGAAGAAACCTCCAGCAGAACCAGGCTCAATGTGAGCGGCCATCTGCCACGACCGACTGGGGGTTAGAGAGAACAGAGCAGAGACACAAAAAGAACACAGGAGCACTGATCCAGGAGTCCTTTCTATGAGAAGGAAAATTAAATGTTAATGGATGTAGCTCCTTTAGTCGTTTATCTAGAAAGAAAGAACAGATAGACTCTGAGCCAGTTTTCAAGGTTAGAGTCTGAAAGAGAGTACATATAATTAGTTACAGCGAAAGGTCAGTCAATCGCCATGTCTAGGAGAGAGAAAGGGCTAAACACTAAAAGACAGGGCCATGTGGATCATCGGTAGAAGGTGAGCATTAAGTTGTTGCCAGCAGAAGCTTGGACGATGCCCCTCTCCAGAAAGGTGTCACAGGTAGAAACAGAGTCAGGCCAGGTGTAGCTTCTAGGAAGAGAAAAGAGAGAGAACAAAGTTAAAAGCTGAAATAACAGCAAATAATGCAAAATTGGAGAGTAGTGTGAGAATGTAGCGAAGAGGGTGAAAGTGGTCATTATGTCCTCCATTAGCCTAAGCCTATAGCAGCATAACTACACAGAAAGTTTCAGTTCAGATTATTTAGTTAAACCGCGCTTATTTTCAACTATGTCGTTTCAAGGCACCCCACAAAGGGTTTTACTGATGGTCATTGTTATACTAAAAACCACAAGGATGGGGATACCTCTTTCTGTCAGACTGATTTTAACCATTGGAAAAGAGAAGGGGTCATACAGGTAGCAGAAATGGAGGGTGCTTCATGACTAATTTGGCAGTATGAATAAGGTCATTGTCATTTTGTGCCTAAACTTTGGCTGATGCGATATTTTCACATAATGTTCTTTTTTTCTCATGATGCCATCTAGTTTGGGAAGTGCACCAGTCCCTCCTACAGCAAAACCTGCGAAAAAAAAGTGATGCTGCCACCCCCGCACTTTACGGCAGAATTGGTGAACTTTATTCCCTGAAATTTAGAATCGCCATTGCGGGCAAACACAGAAATATTTGTTTCACCTGACTACAGGAAATGTCTCCAACAATTAAGATCTTCATGAATATTGTATTTGATGCAATGGCTTCTTTCTCTCTGGGTGACCTTCAGCCTATGTCAATATGTCAGTATGTCAGGACCTGTTTCATTGTGGATAATGAAAATTCATTACTATCATCGCAAGACTTTTGCTTTTGTTCTGGAGTTGATACATACGTTTTGCACCTAAACAAGTTACCTTTTGGGACACAGAACTCAAACCCTTCATGAATGGATTGATGGCTGGACATTCCTTGGTCTTTATTGGTATGTAACATATAAACAAGAAAACAGTGTGTTTGAGATGTTGCCTTAAAACCAGTGTGCCTCCAGTAACTGAAAGGTAGTGAATTAACCTATCAGAAGCTTGCAAAGCAACGGAATGAACGGTTTTATATTTTACTACTGCTTACAAATAAATCACTTGATCAAGTCTGATGATGACATGGTGACTAAAGCAAAACAAAACAAGCCTTATTTCATGGAACATGTGCACATGTCCCTCTAGTCAGACCTTCTTTTCACTGTCCTCTTTACAGTTAGCTGAATGCTGAACATGGAGTACAGTATACCATAAATAAGGGTGGTGGAGCTCTATCAGTGCTGACAGAGGTATGTTTCCTTGTACTAAAACACAAGCATGAAGCCTGGCCCAGTGCCTGCTTATTACCACCCTTTCTCGAGTAATAGACTCTAGTGAAGCCAGTCAGCATTGTTGTTTTGAGATTGATGTGACCTTGATGCCATTTAGTGCAGTGATTTGTTTATTGGCACTTATTTTGATGCATGTGGAAGTGAGTCTTAAAAGCCAGAGACAAACACAATCATTCACACAAACATGCACACACATACATACGGCATGGAAGATAAGTTGAGAAAAAACAGCTAAAAAGATGAAAGGGAAGAAAAAGTAGAGGAGATGGAGTAGAAGAGATATACTCCTGGGGCAGATTACATAATACATCATTCACAAACCACTGTTGCCAATATGTCTTTTATACTCCTTAAATTGCTGTTGCCATCACAAGGATCCCTCTGTGCTTTGACAAATGCATCACAATACACACAAACATATCGTATTCACTCTCCGTACAGTTTGTGTACAGTTAGTGGAGTCTATCACATGCCTCCTGGGATGCTGCCGAGCGCGGAGAGAAAAGCTGGTGTCGAGCAGGAGTACTGTACAGTATTGATGGAGCTATGTTTCTGTTAGGCAGTGAAAACAAAGTCTCCCTGATGCACAGCGGAGTGTAGGGGGATCAATAGATGGGTAGCGCTTCATTTCCTCGGGCTTCCACTGAAGAAACACTCACTGATGTGTCAGGGCTGCCGCAGCTGTTTCTTTGACACCGACGAGATACAAACCACCGCGCTGCAGTATTTGAGAATAGAGATGGAGACACACACAAAACACATGTACACACATACACGTTTCAGATGGGAGTATGCACACAGTATGATGAGGGAAAAGAAAGGTCAGTGTTGAGTCACATTGTGCTGCATTAAAATAACAAGAAACAGACACAAAGGGATGTGAAAAGGTGGGTTTTACTGACACACAGGATATAACAAGACATAAGCCTGAGTGATGGGAAACGGAAAGGCCAACTCGCGGGATGGAATGAGACACGTGACCATTTGTTGGGGGAAGAGTTTGGCTGGCGCGTGGGATAACACAGGGCCAGAGCCTGGGGCGACCAGAGAGAGTGGAGAGCCCAGCTGTCATCTCAGTCAGCCCCTTCTCTGGGGGCAACTGTCAATCAGCAGCCCCTTATATTGCTCTGTCATTGAAGCTAATTGCTATTGTCACCCCAAGAGACCTAGAGGATGCCATTGCAAGTTCAATTGCCCTTTTGGACTGACAACACTGCTTCCAAATATGAGTTAAAGGAGATGCAGGAGATGCAGGGAGAATAATCAAAGGTGTATCTGGTAAAGTATTAATAAAGCGTTACACAAATTAAAGGAGGGATCACACAGAAATTAAACTGAAACAGCATACATCCTGGCCCAACAGAATACATGCTGATGGTATGTGGCTGCTTGGGTGAGCAGAATCACTCAGCAACACATCAATATGTATGGAGTTATACACAGACACACTACCTACTCTTACACATAGTTCCTCACACATATGCACACAGCAATAGACCTAATGAAAATAAGATGGATGCCTTTCGAGAAATGGTTGGCTGTGTTATTAATTGCTGTCTGTCCCCTTCTACTGATAATGATGGGCTGCATCCTGGAGAATTTGCATGGAATAGATTTTATTTGGAAGGATAATTTATTGTCCACTTCAATGGAGGAGTAGTGTGTTTAGAAAAGTAAGGGTTTAAATAATGGCCTGCACAAGATAAGTCCTCACGCTAATTTCTCTGGTGCATCTTCTTTCCATGGCACCTCATGAAGCACCCCTCTCATATTATGTAGATGTTAGCGCTGCAGACTTAGATGTGTGTTTTGTTAAAGCTGTAGTTTTCACCACTGGGTGTGAAAAGAAATATAGTGAAATGTTCGTCATCATGAATACTTTTTGTATTTTTTCAAAGAAAAGTGTGCGTATACATATTCAAATTTGTCTGTTGGATTGTATTTGATAGTCCAACACATACAGTCATATTCAATAGGTTTGAATACTTTTTGGAAAGTTCATTTATTTCAGTGACTCAATTCACTAAGTGAAACACAATTTCTGATGTTTCTAATCCTTATTTTTGTTAATTATGATGATTTTACTGCCTACAGCAAGTGAAAACATTTAATATTACAATATTACATCAGACCAATAAAAAACATTTTTATACACAAAAGTGGGCTTAGTGAAAATTATGTTTATTACCTACCTAGAAGTTGTTATATTCAAAACATACTTTCAATCTGACAAAAGAGCCTCATCTGAACTTATATTCTAATCAATTCAATATGATTTTACATACATTTTTCAAAAAGAAGGTCCTCTGAACAGATAGCACCAAAACTGAGGAACACAGCAGAGAGCTCAGTGATAAAGTTGTGAGGATGTTTTTAAGCAGGATTACTTTATAAAACATTTACCCTTACATTTAACATGTCATAAAGGACTGTCAAGCTTGTCATCCAAAAATGGTACAGTAAAGCACAACTGCACACCTACCAAAAAAACTGATAGGCTGGGCAAGGAGAGCATTGATCCAGAGAAGCAGCCAAGAAGTCCACACTAACTTTGGAGGAACTACAGAGATCCACAGCTCAGTTTTGAGAGTCTACTGACAGGAAAAATGTTAGTTGTGCACTCCATAATTCTGTTCTTTATGGAAAAGTTGCAAATAAGAAAAATGTTGCTGAAAGAAAGGCATGGAGAAAAATAAGACTGCACGGCACCCTGAACACCCACCCCTATACAAAAACATGGCGGTGGCAGCATCATGCTGTGGAAATGTTTTTTTCTTTAGCAGGAACAATAAAGATAACCATCGTTGATGGAGAGATGGATTAAGCTAAATGCAGGGCAATTCTGGAAGAAAACATTGATGGGGCTGGACCTTCATCTTCCAGTGGGACTTCAACCTATATGTGCAGCCACGTTTTAGACAGAAGCATATTTATCGCCCACTCAAAGTGCAGACCTAAATCGAAATGAGAAAGACCAGAGAATTGTTGTTCACATACTCTCTCCATCCAGTCTGAATAAGCTTGAGCTCTTTCCAACAAAGAATGGGCAAATAGCTTAGTACATAAATGTTCAAATCAAGTAGATGTACTCTAAAAGACTTGAAGTGTAAAACACATGTGACTAAGAAAGGGTAAACACAAATTCTATCCAGGTAACACTTTAAACACATTTTTATTTGCAAGATATTTTAAAGTAATGCATAATTTATCTTCTGGTCTAAATTTTATGTACTGCATTGTGTTGGCCTGGCGCATACAATACCCAGAAAATACATCAAAGTTAGTTGTTACTTAGGAAAATGTTCTGCAAGGCACTGTATACTGTATGTGCAGTTTTCTCTTTGGGGTGCAATTAATTTGATTCTATTGTTATTTAAAGCTGTTGCACAAAGCATCAGTGTCTTTTCACAACTGGACTTGCAGATGCACAGCAGCTGTTACAGAAACAATTCTAGTTCTGGTGCAGTTTGTGCTGACAGAAACAAAAGATTTTTGTCGGAAGAGACAGAGGAAAGAAAAGGAAAAAAATAACACCAGTGTGTGTTCTAGGATGGTCGAGTCTGTCCTGTGTTCTCTTTTGCTTCCCTTCTCTTTCTGGAGCACAGAGGGACAGCATTATCATATGATAACACAGCCCACCCTAACCTCCAGTCCCACTGCACTCTCACAACATATAAATCAGGATGCTCGGTGTGATGGCGGCTGGAGGCGTGGTAGTTGCGGTGACACAGAGGATTCTGGTGTGGGTGTGAAGTCACTTGACCCCCAGCATTAACCTTTCTGAGAGAGAACGGCCGCTGCTCTCTCCTCAGCAAGCTAGGAACAAAAGAGGCCTGGTATTGATTAAAATCTGTGGCACACACTTGTATTAAACACTGACTTACACGCTCCCATGTTCGCCAAACAGTTCTTAATTCAACACTGCTACTACCTTCCCTCACATGCACACGCACAAGAAAGTCAGAGAATGTGTTTTTCTGCTGCCAGTATGGATGACTGGACATATATAAGGCATAAAATACACCAAGCTATTGACTCAGATGGCACAAGAGCAAGGCTGATAACAGCTTTAGCTTACGGTGCCAAAGGTCAAAGTAAATGATAGAAAGAAAGAGCAGGGAAGGTTGGGGTCTCTGGGGTGATCAGTGTTTTGTCATCTGGAGCAATGTTTACTTTTTCTCTGCACAGGTTCTCCTCCCTTCATCTCCTCCCCATCCTCTGGATCAATACTCTGCATCCGCAAATGTCCAGAAGAAGGCATACAAGCATGTGAGTCTACACTTACTGAGCTAAAGGTAATGGAGGCTGAAATCTCTCAGGGTACAGCTTGTGTTCCATCACCTTTCCTCCCACCTTTACAGAATCTGGGTGGTGTGAAATGCAGTTTCTATAATGTAGGTGGAAGGCAGATTCATGCAGTGCTTCGGAAATGTATTCACACCCCTCGCACTTCTCACATTTTCAACCACAAACTTCAGTGTATTTTACTGGAATGTTATGTGATCGACCATCACAAAGAAGTGCATGGTTAAAAAGTGTAATGAAAATGATATCTGTTTTTCAAAGCTAAAATGCTCTTGTCTAATGAGACCAAAACTAAACTTTGTGCCAGCTTGCAAAACACAATGCACTAATATAGCAGCTCAGCCCCAACAGGGAAACATGGTGGTGGCAGCATCTTGTTGTGAGGATACTTCTCTTCAGCAGGGACAGGCAAGCTGATCAGAGTTGAATATAAGATGGGTGGAGCTAAATGCAGGGCAATCGAAAAACCTTTTAGACTCAGCATAAGGCCAGATACTTGGGTGTTCAATTTCCAGCAGGACATTGACCCTAAACAAACAATCAGAGCTGAATAGCCTATAACAGAGCACATTTATTTTAAAACAACCTAGTCAAAGTGCAGACTCCAAATTAGAATGAGGGGCAAGGCTTGAAAATTTAGGTATGCAGGTGCTCTGCATTCGATCTGTCTGAGCTTCAGCTATTTTGCAAGGACTTGTGGGCAAAGCATTCCGTCATTAAATGTGCAAAAGCATACCCCAAAAAACGTGCAGTTCTTATTCAAGCAAAAACTGCGTTCTACAAGGTACTGAGTCAGGTATGTTTTTTTGTAAACAAATATTGAAAACAATGGGTATAAATACATTTGGAAGGAACTAAACTTTTTAAACTGCTTAAAAAATAATTATATAAACCCCCTCACAATCAGTTATCATTCTGCTGCAATAGCAAACAATAAACTGATGATACATTTAACTAATAATTATGCCATTTTTCTAAAAAAGCTGAGATCCAGAATAAAATATATATTTTATTTATAAGTGGTGTTTATATAAAATAAATGAATACAATTTAGTTTAAGAAGAAGCAAAGATTTTCTTTCATTTTCTGTAATTTGACATTAACATTTAAAAGAAACTGTTCATTGACTTTATTTTTAGTTCCTCTAATAATGAAATTTTTAGTCTTTGGTTTCTTTGGAATCATCTCATAATGCAGAAATGCAGGTGTAATCAAACGTTATAAGTGATCCTTAGAAAGTCGAAAGGCTGCATATGTTTGCCTGGGTTGTCCGGACCACCTGCAAAACCACATAAGATTCTACATAAACCTCCTTGTGAATCTCAGATTCATCACATACAGGCCAAAACAAAAAAACAAAAAAAAAACCTGTAATGGTGAGCAGGACTTGAACAATAAAATGCATTCAGCTCCTCAGACAAGCTCCACTGGCCTTACAGGCGTACTTCTTTCTGTAAGGCTGCCCTTTGATTATAAATGGTCCATCACAAGGCTGTTAGTTCGTTTAAAGGCAATGGTAACTGTGCTTCACACACCTTAACCTCGGATGCAGGACGGGGGATCGCTTTTCACGGGGAACGCCAGCATCTGTTCCAGGAAGTGCCCGTCTCGTTCAAGCCTAATTGTCGTTCCTCCATGAGAAGGCTAGTAAGTGAGAGCAGGATGGTGGGGTGGTGGTGGGGGGGTTGTCACGTTCCCGTCACATCCCAATGGTCCGGTAAATAGAGCGTGTGAGAGTTCCCCCCTCCTCCTAAGTTACTGACGGACGAATGGCCTACCATCCCTCCCCTTTCCCTCCTCCATCCGCCTTCCTCTACAATTCCTTAGCTTTCTCGGCTCCTTATTTATCTCTACTCTGTCAAGTTCTTCACACGACTAGAAAATAATTAATTACCGCACCCAGTGATGATTTATGATATTACTGACATAATTAATGATACACATCAATTTTCCTGCTTAATTGAAGGGTGATGCAGCAATGGCACCAAGAAAGGCCATCATCTTAAAAATGTGAATAACATACTTATACTTATTCACATCGGCCTGAAATAACTCCCACTTCCCTTTAGCTACTTGTGTCTGTTCTTTTAAATCCCAATGTCTTTTTCAGAGGCTCTGAGTTAAACTTGAAAGCTGAATAGCTGTTTTCACGTGTAGATGTGCATCCGTACACATCTCTATCTCGTTGTGGATGTGTTTTTGTGTAAGAACTCCATAATGGCCTCTATAAGCATGTCTTGGTATACAGTGATATATGATTCATGAAGATGTGTGTGGGGCATATGTAATTCCATCTCTACCCTCAGGATGAGAGACAACAAGGTAGTGCATGAATATTTGATTTGCCAGTGAGACGCTATAGGATCTACGCACAGCATTCTAAACAGATGACCACAAAATACCCCTGTTATAAATCTACACATTTAAATTTGCTTTAATGGAGAGTTGTAGCTTTCTTAATTGTCTATCCCCGGGTAGAGTGTGTGTGTGTGTGTGTGTGCATGTATATACACACACACACACACACACACACACACTCTACCGGTCAAAACTTTTAGATATACTTTCCAACTTAATTGGTCTTGTAGATTGATGGTTTTCCAAAGTCTTGAAAGAACTTCCCAGAGGTTCATTGAAAGACAGTCAAAGGTTAACATGTCAGTCATAAAAGCAAAGGGTGGCTACTTTAAGGAATCTATGATATAAGTTATAATTAAAGTTCTTTTACAATTTTTCATTTGCTACATAATTCCACATGTGCTCATTCACAGTTTTGATGCCTTCAGTGAGAATCTACTTACAAACTGTCAAAAACATAAAGAAAACCATTAACTGACAAAGTGGTTCAAAAACCTTTGACTGTTAGTGCATATATATAACTTTGTATTACACACATATTTCAATTTATTTTGGTTCTGACCCATGTTTGTTTCGGTCTATAAGGTGAGTACAAACTGACACATGGTGGGGCGAAGTGACCAGATCCCTAATAAAGGAGTTTTTTTTTTAGAATTTGAACAACTGCTTTGTTTTTGTCTACATCTGACTGACGTGGTCAGACATTTTTTTTGTTTCTATACATAAAGTTTCATTTATAAGAAAGCAGCAAAGATTAGATGTGTTAAGAAGGGATAAAAATGCTTCCTTTCCTTTGAATATTTCCACCCTAAGCTAAAGTTATAAATACTAAGAAAACGTCGCTTTAAAATATGCTTGTGAAAGTGTAAATAATTAAAAAAAGTTTGAAAGCCTGTTGGAGCCCTCTAGGTGAACTCTTACAGTGAACTCTATTCAAGAAATTCTCAGTGAGACCCCATGATAAAAAAATGCGATCAGGTGGTTTGAGCAACTGATGGTGTCAACATGCAGAATGCACAAAGAAAGTGCCACGGGGAATGGTAGTTGTGGACTCGGATTAGTCTCCATAGCGACGACAAAGCAAAGCCTGTTTGTTGATAGGCAAAATTTTTTGCTACATGTGAAAATGATTGGCAGCTCCATTCCTCCACAGCTGACCCAAAGAAATTAACAAGTAAGTGTTAGAATGCCCAGCTGCTCTGACAAGGTCTCCATACTTTTTTGAAAACTCCTCTTGTAAAGTGCTTCACTTTTACATTTGCATAAGAAACATGCCATGCTTTGCAGAGGGGGGCCTGGGTGGTTTTGGTGTCCTTTAACATCTTTAGCACGACAGCTTCTTTGTGATCAAGGAGGGCGATGAGGGAGGGGAGAGAGGGCTGAAAGATGAAAATAACTTAATTTCCACAGCTTCAACTTGAGGGTATAAGTTCAAGATGCAGTCCCACTCAGGCAGAGTCTGTCCATATGAAAAATGGCCCCATGCACATCAAAAACCCAGCTCCTATTTGGTGACCCCACATTTTGTTCTTCTCCTAAGTGTACTGAGTGATATTTAAGAGGGCATACAGAAGTATATGCCATTGTATGTGATCTTTTGTCCATTTAATATTAAGTTTAAATCACATATAGGCAAGTTTTCTTTGCTTACAAATATTGATAACTGTATAAATAGGACAGTTAATTTCTAATCATAGACTACTGCAGTTTCAGTAAGTTAATAACAGCAGAAAAACTGCAGTAAACATGTAACAGCAGTTTCTACACTTACAAACATAAATATACTGGAATGAAAACCAACATTTACATAAAAGAAGAAATATGCACAGAAAATAAGCATTTAGGACTGAATTCTCAATCCTCTGATTTAAAAATGTGGCATTTTTAAAAACTGTACCATATGTGTAATTGTGTAAGTGTTTGTGAAACTTTATGAACTTTAAAAAACAAACAAACAAAAACAAAAACAAGAAACAGCTCTTGTTCCATCACCTTTCCTCCCGCTTTACAAACATCAATGCCAAATGTTTCAAAAAATCGTTCCTGGTTACGATTTAGGAGATAGTAAAGCCAGGAAATGTATATCTGGCTGATTGAAACTTGAAATTATAGTAAAACAAACAAAATGAAAACTACTTTATAGTGTAATCTAAAAAATATAAAAAAGTAATGTAAAAGTAAACTAAAGCAGAAGAAGAGACTCTGCATTTGCTGGCAGCTGGTATTGAATGGGGATAATTTAGCAATCAGTTGTACCAATCAAAGGTCATTTTGATTAACACTAGGGGGCACCAGTGTTCCATCTAATGCAATTTCAGTTTTAGCGAGACCACTCACAGAAAATACTGAGACTTCTGATCAATAATATACTTTTAACACCACAACACTTGCTCACAACTTAAATGACAAAGTTACAATAAAAATATTTTAATACATTTTGACAAGTCTTTAGTAAGAATTGAAAAGCAACTATGATAATAAAGTAATTCATTTTGCTAGTAGATCAACTGAATTATTTTCTTTTCAGGAAAAATGACTGCTGGAGAAACAGAGGTCAAGGTACAAACAAAAGAAAGGCTAATAAAAACTAGCACATGTTTAATCTAGTCATTACAGGTCTTGTTTCATTAGCTGAAATAAATCAAAGTAAACAATTAACAAATCAGATTGAACGTCAAAATGGATTTCATTTAAAAGATACAAGCTGTTAAACTAAAGAGGACACATTTTATAAGTGATAATTGTATGCTATGATTTAGTTTTGATAGCATATATGTAAAAAAAAAAGTGTTTGAATTGATTTTCAAATTTGAAGAAAATCGTTTTACAGTGTGTTTTATTCTGTTTTTTTTTTCTGTTTAAAAAATAAAGTTTATAAGAAATAAATTGTCTAGCACTGTAGTGTGAAAGGTAGAAAAGAAAGTTTCCTTGAATCAAAAACATTTTTGTCACAAATTTTGTGTTTATAACAAATGTAACTTCTTCCTTTAAAGTTTATTTTCTATGGCTTTTCATTAATATTAATATTAAACTTGCCTTTTAATTAATTTATTTATGTTTGCTATTCAGTTCATTTACAGTCATCTC
Organism: Crenichthys baileyi; assembly: GCA_036173005.1. Lineage (NCBI taxonomy): Eukaryota > Metazoa > Chordata > Actinopteri > Cyprinodontiformes > Goodeidae > Crenichthys > Crenichthys baileyi. Next base: position 1,074,499 of record JAHHUM010002604.1, read on the forward strand.
TAATGTACATTATAGGCATACATATCTACATACATATAATAAATATGATCAAGTAGAAGATAGAGGTGCTGATTCTTTTTGTTATGACCATTTGTAAAGCTACTTTATCCACAGATTGCAAATGATTTGGCTTGCTTTGAACTTGCTTCAGTTTGAGGCTGACATCAGAACTCTCTGGGAAATATTAAATGTTGCAGATCTTTTTTCTTTCTGCATTTGCTGTTTTGTGACATTGGATGCATATTTGCCATGTGATTGAACTCCATACAGCATGCGATATTTCCACAATGTTTTTTATATTAAACTTTTTTGGTTTTTTAACAAAACTGTTAATATTGATGACCAGTTCCCCACTGATGTAAAACAGTTTCTCCCTTTTGTTTCTGATGATTTCTCTGCCTTGCAGTCTTCACAGCGTTCAGTTTTCAAGCTTGGCCGATTTGTCTTTCGAGCCTCACCGTTCTAACTCTGGCACTTACGCCTACACCTTCTAACACATTCACACATGGACCTCCAGCTCCCTGAGTAATCATTGTTCAGTGGCTCTGGTCAGCATGCTGTCACCTGTATCCCATTAAGAACATTCTTGCCTCAGCACACAATCACCAAGTTTCCCTCTGTCTTTCTCACAGTCACGCTTTCTCTGTCTCTCTCTCTCTCTCTCACACACACACACACACTCTTGTTTTGATATATGTAGTGAGGACCATGTGTTGACTCCCATTGACTTCCATTGATTTTCAGTCGTTTTCAACCCTTTCTATCCCCTAACCCTGACAATAACCCTAAACCTAACCATTACCAGTGCATGCCTAACCCTAACCTTAACCTAAAGTCAATTCACACCTTAGTCCTAAACCTAACCATTACCAGTGCATGCCTAACCCTAACCTTAACCTAAAGTCAATTTACACCTTAGTCCTAAACCTAACCGTTAGCAAAATAGGTTGTGAGGACCAGCAAAATGTCCTCACTTTGGTACAAACGGTCCTCAATTTGATGGTGAAATTGGGAAAGTGGTTCTCACTGTGATGCCAAGACAGGAACACACACACACACACACACACACACACACACACAAGCTTTATTCTCATCTCAGTTCAGCCATCCTCCTCAGACACAGTTTTTACCACACAGCTCCACACCTGGTACATTGCCCTTTTTCTCAACCTGTAAATTTTGCACTACAAATCCTTGGCCTTGAGTAGGGAGACCTTGTGAATCATTGCTCGGTAACACCTTTCTGGACCACTCTGTATTTTTGCTTTTCATACAATTAGTTTTTTTCCCCACTGAAAGCAGATAGACATGGGCTGAGCAGGAGAGTGCAGTAGACATCTGCTTGAGCAAGGATCCTTGAGGGGCTTGGGTCATGGGGCATCATAAGCCACACCCATCAAGTGCCTGCACCCACACCCCCTTGGATTCTGATTGGTTAAGTGTGCATCAAAGCGAAGAACACTGTGCCTTCACCTAAAGTATCAGAATAAGAAGACAGTAATAAAAACTGCTTCCAGCAGGGACCTAACGCACTGCTGTAGATTTACTTATTATTTAATTTATAAAGAAGTAAGAGTAATTTCCCCCATTGTGATCTTCTGTATTACTAATTTTGCACATTTTAGAATCACAAATTCCAACTTTAGGAAAGACATCAAAAATGACATCAAAATCATCTTCTTGTATTAAATCTTAAGATTTTCTCACTATTTTGCATATCAAGATAATATTTTGTACATAGATATAAATAAAGGAGCATGTAGAAATGCATCTACAAATTCACAGCCAGGATCCACATTGATGCTGAGAAGTGCCGTCGCCCTATCATCTGGCAGTGACACCTGCTCCATGGGACATGGCAGCTCCCTCAGAAGCCCGGACGAGCTCCAATCATCTACATGCCATAACCTTACGGCCTCCTTTTGTCCTGACCACCGTCAAGATTCATTCGTGTTTGCCCTGGCAGGTCTGACTGCCGAACAATTCCCCGGCAGAGCAGGAGGGAAGTACATTTCGCTGATTAAAGATATCTTGTGACTGTGCTGCATGCTGTCAGAATAATGTTAGTCTCTCCCCCCTCACCCTAACTCTCCTCATCTTGTGTATATTTTCACCTGGATCTTGCACTTTTTACTGGTCTGACCCTCTTCCACCCCTGCATGTTGTAATTTCATAGTATGGATACAAACAGCAATCTAAACATTATTAAACCATATTTCTCTATGAATTTATATTTCCACAAAAAAACTACACCATTAATTACCTTGCAATTCTGGACTGATATTAGTAAACATGGCTTGTAATTTCCACAATTTCCACAAAGGTTTAAATAAAAGCAAAACCCACAATAAAAAGCAAATGATTCAATAAATATGTATATGTCCTGAAAGAGAGAACCTAGTTACATATATTGCTGTGTGTGTTGCTGTTAATCTTTTCTGATGAGTCTAGCTGTAGTGCATTGTCTGGAAATTATTTGTGTTAAATGTTTTAGCTTTTTCCATAATATATACATTGATGCTTAAAGCTAATGTGTCCATTAATGTGCATTGTCCTAGCCTAAGGTGAACTAAGCAGAAAATGGCAACCTCCTTTTTCATTATAAATGGTATTATACTCTAAAATTAACTGCATTGTGTTATAACTAGGATCTAACTGAAATCCATGTGACTGAATTTACATATGGCTATAATATTTATTTGTCTTGTGATTTGATTATTTCTGAATATGAATTCAATTGTTTGTGGTGGAATTGATAAGATGGCATTTTATTCTGGAATGGTGCCATATAAATAAACTGAACTGAACTGAAATCAACCTGAGGAGGAAGGAAGGCAGAGCAGAATAAGCATGGAGGTTGGATGGGTATAATAAAGAGAGAACATGTGTATCTGTTATTACGAGTGTGCCTCAGCTTAGTAACTGTGGAACCTGACCTTGGTGCTTTTTTTTTTGCAGAATGCTTCTCCAGCAGCATGCCAGCAGGCTGTGAAATAAAATGGAGGACGGCACGCACACAGTAAATCAGAAATAGCAGGGTCGCTGAGCTCTGGATGTGCTTTAAGAGTCACATGCTGTCGTAAAAAGCCGATTGCGACCAGCAGCCTGAGAAACTGAGCATTTTCTGAGCCTTTTTCCAAATTGTGATCAAATTCCAGAATTGACACGGTTCAGATTAAATTCCCCTTGCCTTACTTTTTATTTATTTTTCCTTGTTGTGTTTACCCTATTTCATCTCTTATCCAACCCTAATTTAAGCCAATCAGAAATAAATAGGTAGAAACGGGGATGTGCAGCATTTCTCCAGACCAGTAGGGGGCATTGCTAGATGACCTGCAAACTGATGTGCTTGAACAAATCACAAATCTGTGATTTATTAAGGAGCAAACATTTTCATCTTTGTTCTCTTATTTGTTATTGACTTTGTTCACATGCAAGTTTCAGTTCATTTCACATTGTTATTTTGACTCGGGTGCCCTGCCTCCGTTGGCACTGCCTCCATACTGACACATACACACACACACACACACACACACACACACACACACACACACACGCACCCACACACACACACACACACACAGTGGCCTATAACTTCAAATGACTCGATTGTTCTACTTTCTTCATCTGGCTCTCCGGTATATGGGTCGCATGTTTTGGAAGGTGGAGTTGGAAGGGATGTGGGAATTGGCACATTCATTTTTTTTTTTGGAACGTTTTGCCCATTTTCATTTCAGGAGTCACCTCCATACCCTAATTAACAAGCAAAGCCATCAAATCAAACTTTACCAGTCCCAAAGGTGCTTTTAGCAGGCAACTGGCACAGACATTTTCCGTGCCACTTTATCCTGCCACCTTTAGAGTTAACTCACAGCAGATCCAGTTTGCTCCTCTCCCTGTCTGTGTTTGGTGAATGTGTGTGCGTGTTGGGAGGAGCATGGGGGCCAGAGTTCATTAGGAATGACAAGTGCCGCTGCTGTTATGAATGGCAAAGATCTAGAGACATCAAACCCTTCACAGGCTCATCGCCCATGTGTGAAGTTACCGTTGTGTGTTGTTAATTTGCAGTGTGTTTTCATGCAATTAGTGTGTGTGGCTGTGCTTTAGAGCGTGTTTGTATGCATGCACTCATGTCAGAGGCGACAGGCGAGTGTTAGATGTGAGCAGAGGTGAGAAACTGTGGAATCTGGAGAGCAGCAGAGTGGTGCTCTGTGTGACACCAGCCCTGTAGACAAGGGTTAAGCAGGGAATAGGGAATAGTTCTGAGGTAATAGCATGGGGGCGGAGGGTTGATGAGGAGTGAACAAAGGTGATGCAGTGTTTCACAGACACGACACCCTGATATGCTTTGTTGGCTCATTTGATAGGAGTATGTGAGTGAAGGAGTGCACCCTCAGGGGAAATTTAATAGCAGTCAACATCAGACTTTGTGCTATGAAAGTAAAAAACAGAGTAAATATACAGGGGTGTGATAGTAGAATAATTTAGCAGTGTATCGGGATGGCAATGTGTAGTCAGATCTCTCTATTTCTCTTAAACTAATATGGCATGGCTGATAATGGAGACCCCAGGTTTTTTTTAATTTTTTTTTAATTAATTTTCTTTCATCTAGTTTTAATCTGTCAAGTTCAAATTCTACATTCAGCCACAAGCAATATTAGAATCATTCCTCCTGTATCTAGCAGACTTATTTATACCCATGATATTTTTATGCATATTTTGTCGCATTATTTCCAGATACTTCAGTATATTTTGATGGGATTAGATGGGATGGAGAAACATGAATTGGTGTGTAACTGTAATATGAAAAGTGAAAGTATAGCGTCAAGTCTGTTAGGGTATGTATTTGGTTGGTTTGGACATCTAGGGACTGAAATTTCTGCCCGTTCTTTTATTGCGAAATAGCTCAGCTCAGGCAAATTGGAGGGCTGATGTCTCTGAGCACTAGCTTTGTCTTCCAACATCTTCTCAGTTGGATTTAGGTCTGGACTTTGACTAGTCCATCTAATGCATGAGTATGGCTTGATTTAAATCTGTTCTGCTGCAAGTTAAAAGTCAGTCCCAGTCTCAAATCTGTTGCAGGTGTTCTTCCAAGGTTGTACTCTATTTAGTTCACTGTCCACCATCCCCTCATTTTTTTGTGGCTGAATAAAGGCATGCCCACAGGATGATGCTGAAACCCCAAGGTTTCAGTTGTGGCATAAGTTGGTGAAAGTGACATGAAGAGTTATTCCTTTGCAACCTCCCAAGTTACTGTGGGCCTGTTCCTATAACTAATGCTCTCTTTGAGTGGCCTTTCAGTTTCTGTGAATGGTCACGTCTTTGTAGGTTTAAAGTTGTGCCTTACTATATCCACTCTCAGATGATGGATTGAACAGTAGTCAGTGGGATGTTAAAAGCTTGGTATTTTGTTTTAAAAACAAACCGTGATTTTAAATTCTCAGCAACACTTTCTCTGATCTATCCGCTGTGTTCCTTGGTCTTCATGGTGCTCTTTGTAGTCTAACAATCATTTGACGCCTTCACAGAGCAGTTATATCTCTAGAGACTACATTTTTTAAAATTAAATGATCGATTACAGTGGATTTCATTTAGGGGTTTCAGAGTAATGAGGACTGAATAGATATGCACACCACACTTACGTTATTAGTAAAATTAAAAATTCTTTGAGTACAATTTATCCTTCCACTTCACTATAATGTGCTACTGGGTGTTGATCTTTTAAGTAAACACATTGATGTTTGTGGTTGTACCGTGAAACAATGTGAAATGTTTCTAGGAAAGAGTAGCAGGAAGACAATAATGCTTCTATTAATGTTGCAGCACACATAGTTAATTTTTACATTGGAGCCATTGCAGTCTCCTCAAGGTCCCATACTTGGTAATAAACATCCTCAAGCATGTCCAACTAATAGACTGGGCTACTTGGAGATGTATGATGACTGAGAAAAAAAATCATATTTATTTAACGTACTGAGACCATTGTGTAGATTTTCTTTCAGGTATTGTTTAGAATAATAATTACCCTTTAGGCTGCCTATTTAACATGCACTGTGATAAAATAGTGTCAAAGTGGAAGGAATTAACGTCAGTGTGTGAGATGCTAATTAAAATCTTGTGGTTTCTAACTTTAAAAGACACACTCCACCCTCATGTCATTAGCCTCTATCCAAAGTCCCTTTATCTTTTAAAACCTAGTGTGCATAAAGAGACTTTGCATTCTTTGTCGCAGCGTTATTGTCAGTCAGGGTCATCTTTCTCACCTTCTCCTCATGGTCCGATGATAAAGACGTGTGTTATTTTAAAGAACCTGTTCAAAGAGGGTAACGATAAGACAGAGATAATGTGATTAAACAGAAAAAAAGGTTTTATATGATGCATAGTGAAAATTTTGTCGCTTTTTAATCTTCAGAATGATTAGCTTTCAGTATCTCTCCTGCTCTTTATTGTGGCTTATAATTGCAGAGTGGTAAATGGGTGGAGACCTTCTTGGTTTGACATTATTTCTAAACGTTTTCCCAGCAGTGTTGTTCTGCCAGCCATCTTGTCTTGGGATTAAACTGCACTGAAAACTGCAGCACAAAGGTTGGATTCCATATTGTGCTAACTCTCCAGCTAATCCATCTCATGCCTGTCTCGGCTTTGTATCGGGGTTATGCCACAGACACCTTACATCACCATACTTTTGACTGCTGGTTTAGGAAGAAAAGTGCTGGTTTCAACCTTGCAGGGGTCTATAACCTTTCAGAAGGGGTATGCTTCACATTTAACGATACATTTTCATCACTTTCATACTCCCTTACTCTTTCCATATCCTTTTTTTAATAGCTGCTGGTATTGTCTTGGTCCTTGCTGACAACAAAGGGGATAAATGCAATGCCTACTGTAAGTCCCTGTGGTTAGGCCTTGGACATGACACGTGTCAGCCTATGATAAATTGGCTGTGTGTCTGTTCAATTTCAAATGCAAAGCTCTGGAGAGGGAGGGAGAGAGAGCGAAAAGAACATGATGGAGAATTGGGCGAAAGAGAGCGCGAGAGAGGGAGAGAGATACGAACATATTTCTGGCACAAGGAGAGAGAAAGATGCCTAAGATGCTGGATGTTGGTGTGTGTAGTACAGATAAGGGGTAGCACAAGTTCGAGAGCGGGATGTCCATGTCCCGGGTTTTGGGAGGTGACGTTTTGGCAGCAGTAGAGGTGGTGGAGAGTGGAGGAGGAGGTGGAGGGAGGCAAAAAGAAGGAGAGACAATGAATGAAAGATGAGAGAGCTCTTTTCACAATGCTGATGAATCACTTTTTGCTCGTGTATCCACAAGCAGCGAAAAACAAATTAGTGTCACCTCACTCTTCCTACTTCGCTTCCATACTTGTGGGACTAATTGCCTGTTTTTTTTTTTTAATGTGTCCTTCACTTTTTTCTTTTTTATGCTTCGATTAGGTAAATCAGGAACACTGGGTGGGACACAGTGCTTTAAAAGTGAAACAAAAAAGGGTGTAAAAGAAAAGAACATGCAGCACTTTCAGGAGATGCAAGGCTAAAAATCTGCCTGTGCTAATCAGTGCAGCTGGGCTGGAAGAGTTGGCGCTCCAACACCCGCCAGCCATGCGGCGTTAGGGGAAGAGGCAAGGATGTGAGCCAAATCCAGCTTGTATCTCCCAAGCAGATATTCATTGGAAGGGGGGTGAAGAGAGTACAGAAAGCTGCTTCTGTACCTTAGGATGCCTTGGTGCCTGCTTGATGCCTTCATGTGAAAAAAAGGAATGGATGGCGCTTTTTTAAAACAATTTTACTGTGAGGTGACAAAGTCGATATGGTAATGTCGTTCTAATCACAGAAAGAGATATCTTCTAGAAAGCCCTGGCAAGAGCATCCTCCCCTCAAATATATCTTCCAGAGTGTGCCCTCATTTTATGCACCCACCCCCCTTCTATAGCCTCTGACAATTTAAGGGGTGAAATTCTCCCTGGATCAAACATTTTGATAACAAAATGTTTGATCCATTCTGCTTGTTGTGGTTACTTGGCATTGTATTTATTGTGTTCATCTCTTTGTTTCTTTAAAAACCAAATAATTAGATTTAGTCCCACCGCCCCCAACAAAGATGTGCATGTTGTTTTGACCTTTTAAATGCCATCGCCAGGTGTGTTTAGGCAGCACACTATTAACGCACAAAAATTTGATCACAGGTTTATTGGGACTGCTATCCTAGAGGCCTGTGGGGAGAGACTGCTGACATCCATGCTAAGACGATACACGCAGAAAGCAGGAAGAAATCTGGATAAGATAAAGGTGAAAAAGAGTCGAAGGAGACAATAGGGTAATGGAAGGAAAGGTTCAAGACCGCGTCTCTGCTGAGCCAGGAAGTGTTTTTTTCTTCTTTTGTTGTGATCCATCCACTGCTGAACTCTCTGACACCTCATCTGCGGTGCTGACGAGACGTCGCTGTGGCTTAATTGAAGTGGGTTTGTCTCATCCCCTCTTTCCCATGATCCTCTCCTCCATGGGTCAGCAAGGGGTGGGGGGAAGCCCCCTTGAGTGCGTGGTTAGGTCGGTTTGCTATTTGCCTCCTACCACCACTTTGAAAGGATGTTAGATTGAAGTTATTTTATGCTTGGGTTACCTCCTTCCTCCACTCTTCTGCATTGTATCTTCTGCTCTCCTCTCTTTACCTTTTTTTGCTGAACCGCTCCCTGATCCCACTATTCTTAAAATCTCTCATGCAGCAAGAGAGGAGGAAGGCACTGTGAAATTGCTATGATTTTATGGGGGTTTTGTAGTTGAATAGGGATTTTTTTTTTACTTGTTGTACTGTTATATCTAAATTTTCATATTTGTCTTAAATGTCATAAATGTGTTTCCTAATAGTATCTATGAATGTACAAGAAGAAAAACAGTGCCTTGCAAAACTATTTATACCCCTTTTTCACATTTGTTGTGTTACAACCACAAACTTCAATGTTTCTTGTCAGATTTTATGTGAGAGACCAACATAAGCTACCACATGTTTCTGAGGTACAAGGAAGATGATACACGGTTGTTTTTTTACAAGCAAAAATATAATAAGTTTGGTTAATTTCTATTCAGGCCAACTGAGTCAATATAAAACGACCTTTTGCAAGAATCACAACTGCCAGGCTTTTTGGGTATGTTTTTATATGCTTTAGATATTTAGAGACTGCAAAATTTAACTTGTGGCCAACAGCCATCTTATTATGGATTCCATCTTGCATCTAAATGCCAGGTTGTTGAGTTGGCCAACTAACAGTGTCCTTTTGATAGGTTCTCCCATCTAAGCTGTCCCCCCACCAGATCTTCGCAGCTCCTCCAAAGTTACTATGGGACTCTTGGGTGGTTCTCTAATTGATGGTCCTCCTCTTCTGGCCTGCCAGTTTCGCTGGATGGCCATGTCTTGGTTTGCAGTTTTTCCATAATCATATAACTTTCAGATAACGGACTGAACTTTGTCGAAACAGCGTGACTCTTTTTTTGCAATTAAATGACTTCTGAGAGTACTTTGTAACATTGAATTTAATATGAGGTGTCAGGGGAAAGGGGGTTAAACACAAATGTTTGCCACTCTTTTTGGATTGCAAGCTACAAAAAAAAAAAAAAAAAAAACATACATCATATTTTTTCCAACTCATTGTGTTCAGCTTTGAGTTGGTCTTTCACATTAATTTCCCAAAAAAACAAACTGAAGTTTGAAGTTGTATTATAACAAAAGGTAAACACAAAAATCAAGCTGAAGAAATACTTTCGCATGGCAGTGTGTACAGCTTGTGTTTAGAAGGTGAATGTGTAAATGCATTTGCAGCTGGTGTCAACAACTGCCTGTCTGTGAGGTTATAGAAATCATTTATCCCAATATTTGTTAAAATTTTGAGCTTGTGTTACTTTTACACATTGCAGAAAGTTCTTTCTAAGGACTTCACAACAAGAAGCTTCTTATTGCAAGTTTTTGTGTGTGTGCTTGAAAATGTCTATATCTGTCTGGGATCCAGGGTGAATGTACAGCTGTGTGGATTTGTGTGCCTATATGTGTGCTCTGGAGTCAAGCCTGTTTGTAGCTCTAAGTGTTGTGCGCATTAGGGGAATGAGGGTAATGATGTGAGAGGCAGTTGTGTTTTGTGCCAGGGCGACCCTGCGGCTCACACCCCATTCCCAGCCCAATGTGTTTCTCATTCTCTCCATCCCTCATCACCAGTCTGCTTCTTCCGACAGCAACCGCATACATGTAAAGTTAGCTCACAGACACATGCACATACTCATACTCTAATACTATCTATGCTTGAAGTTGCACTTGCACGATAAACACAATCCCTACATGCACGCCGCACATTTGCAAGCTATCTATTTGCAACCACATGAAGGTATGCATGCACACACTTCAGTTCTGGAAAGAAATGATCCCTACAACTACTTGCCCATCTCTCCAATTATATTTAGTCTTTCCTCACACGCAGGCACAGGGCAATATTCAACCTTATTCCAGGGGTGAAATGATAAGGTCACTGCATAAGCAGAAGTGAACCTTGATTCACCATTTTGAGATGCAAACATGTGGGTTGAGTCACATTCGCCTATTTCCCAAAACCTGTCAGATACATGCCTCTGCATATTGATTCCTCAGTTGTCATTGGGATTAAAAAGATGTCTGACATTGGCCGTATTTCTTCCCGTCTGCCGCTGTGGGGGCCTGGCTGGGACACAAAGGCAAATATGTGACAGAGCCCTCTTCAGCACAGCTTACCTTTATGGTTCGCTGCAGTAATTGGCCTTGGGTGAACATATCCACTCAACACTGATGGTAATGTATTTGAGAAGATATTGAAAAAGCTGATGAGGGAGACACAAAATGTGTTGTAGAATACAAAAGTTAATAATGGAGGGGATTTTGATGAATGGCTCTCTAAATGTATCTTGATATGGGTCTAAATTGCATTCTTTTTCTCACAGATTTTTGCTCGTGTGTGTTTTTAATTTATACATTTTCTCAGGTGCTTTTGTCTTAGAAAGGAAAACGTTACCTTATGAAGAAGATAGCAAATTCAGAAGAAGCACTGCTATTCATCATTAGTACTAGAGGAGTTGTAAAATGCTGCAACGCTGTTAGAAATAGGTCCACTGTACTAGTATACAAGAATCACAAGCCTAAAGCTCACGCAACATGCTTTTGAGTACATTTTATTACAGCATCTATCACCCCCACACTGAGACATTTGAAAAGAGAGCATGATCTATACAAAAAACATTAATCATCATTCATTGTATGTTAATAAATTCAGAATTTCTCCATTTACCATGCAGACGTCCATGCGTGCTGGAAATGCAACCTTTCCAGAGCTCATAAATCACACACATTGAGTCATCTGACAAAGTACCCCAAACAGAGGCTGAGGCGCCACAATCCCTAGGGCACAAACACACGCCATCTAATGTGGCGGATTCAGAACAGGGGACTGAGGCTTTTCTGATACCTCTCGCTGCTGCCAGCCCCTGCAACAAGCAGCGTTTTCTAAAAACAAAAAGACAAAAAATGCCATCAGAGGGGATAGAGGTGTGTTTTTGGCCTCTTTAGGAGTGATTTTTAGAGCGCCTATGTAGCTGTTGGTACTTTACCTCATTTTCTTTACAGCCTCTAGGGCTTTAGGCCATGTGCAGCCAACAATGCTTACACCCAGAGGGTTGGTTTGTTGTGTTCAGAGGGAGGTCTTCTGTCTTTGCCTTATTAAACCAATTTCACCATGAAAAAAGTGATATGTTTTAAGGCCTGAACATATCTCTCCATGTCCTTGAATGCAAGCTGCTTGGACCATGCTGACACTAACCTGCAGGTTTTCAAACTATTTTTATCTAAGTGTTATGGTCAACGATGCACAGTTTTCACTATAAAAGCCTCAAAGGAGGTGACAATGGATTAGTTTATACGCTTTCTACACAGAAGAGAAGAGGGACAAAAAATTGAAAAGAAATAATGAAGTGATTTCTTACCTGGAGACCACTGCAGCTTTTTGTTTCTGTAGTTTTTGAGAAATAAGAATGACCCAAATAGTGGATCTTTCTGTGTGTAGTGTTATTTCCTATTCTTCTGCTCATGTTTGCTGATCGCCATTCTCTTTATCTGCTGTGTGTTTGTTGCCAACCCTTGAATAGGAGTATCATTGCCCGTTTCAGTATACAGTCAGTATGGTCACAAAACTTTGGGTTGCATATTGATGTCCAGCAAGACTCAGAAGAGACCCTAGTGGGCAAGTACAGATGAGAAGTATTTCTTACTGACTTTGTGGTTGAGCAGAAACTAAAGCCAGTATGAACTAGGCCTTACTTTGGATACCCTGTTTCCTGGCTGTGTGGAAAAAACAATGTTGCCTTGGAATTAACAACCAAAAAACACAGAGAATAAGAATCAATAAGGATAGTATTTATACTGGGTGGACCTGAGGTATAAGAGAACTTTGCAACTGTTTATGCCTCGCTGCATGTCTGGGGGTCCCAAAAGGCATTAAAATTCTGAATAGACATGTTGACCAATGCACTAGATGTACAGGTTTACAGAAGCATGTCAATAAATGTAATTATTGAAAGTTAATTTGTTTCAGTCATTCAATTCAACATGATTAGTTTATATCCAATTAAAAAAGTTTGTGGCTATCCCTGTTGCTTGTGAACCTTTTTTGTCCAACTATACTTGTTCCTTCCACTTGACTTCCCATTTGTGGGCTTGGACGCAGCACACTTTGAACAGACAGCTTCTTTAGTGATGTCTCTATGTGCCTACATGTCTTGTGGATAGTGTCAAAGACTGTCTGCTGCTGTCTGCTGACGGTAACATGACATTTCTGTTTCAAAATCTTTTTTATTGGTGTTATGTAGGATTCTAATTTTCTACATACCTAAAATTTTGGTTGTCATTGGTTGTAAGACATAATCGTCACAATCATCAGAAAATAAAAGCCTGAACTGTATCCCTGTGAGTAATGAATCTGCAGGGTATTGTGTGATTTCAATGATATTCTTATTTATTGAGATGCACCTCTAAAGGACCTTCATAACTTGAAAGGTATGTTGACTGAGTCATAACTTAAAGAAAATGTTATCATTTCTGCTGATTGTGTCTGAGATAGAAAAACATTTTATGCACACAATGACGGTATGTAAATAAGTCAAAGAGTAATAGCCCTCATACATGCAAGACTTTTCTTGTCCCAAGAAATCCTCTATATAGATGCCATTACTATAAAAATAAATACTGAAAAAAACTCAGGAAAAATAGGTGTATAGCACCTTATGTGAGGTGATATTTTTTAACAAATAGCATTAGGGGTTGGTGTTACTGTCAAGCATTACACATTTGTCATATAGTAAGTTTATTTAATTAAAGGCTCAGTGGCTAACAACTGGCGACCTGTCCAGGGTGTACCCCACCTCTCGCCCGTAGACTGCTGGAGATGGGCACCAGGTTCCCCACGACCCACTATGGAATAAGCGGTAGAAAATGACTGACTGACTGACTGGTTAACAGCTGCAAGAACAAAAAATTTTAAAATAAATAAATAGAAAATATAAACAAAAATAAAAGATCAAACATGGGTAATATGAAAGAGAAGGAGCTTTGGTGGCTGGTAGGCTTAACAGGAAGTGGGATCGCAAATGAAATTCTGCTTAGGGCCTCCTTATGCCTTGGTATGACTCTGGATTTATTTATTATCACAATGTGTGGTATACTTGTATTATGCACTACAACTGTACTGTGGTGGAATCAGCGATCTTCTATGGAGTTGTCTGTTAGAGCAGCAGCTTACCTACAGCTGAGAGGAAGCAGTTAGATAAGCTCATTAGAAAGATCAACTCTGTCCTAGGATGCCCCCTCGAGTGCAGATGGTAGGGGACAGATGACCTCTGGCAAAAATAACATCCCTGTTGAACAATGTCTCCTACCCCATGCATGAAGCTGTTGCAGACCAAGGGAGCTCCTTCAGTGACAGACTGCTGCATTCTAGGCGCACAAAGATTATTGCAGATCCTTCCAACCATCACTTCTCCCAACAAACTCAATGTATTTACGTTCCTGTTATTTGCACAGTTTTTCCATAGTTGTGTCTTATGCACAAATATACATGCATGTTTTGTACATTTTAAATCATCCTACTCAGTTGCAAATTTCTCTTAAGCTGAGTATGCTATTTTAATAACTGTACAATATTGTAAATTGTTCCCTACTGTGCAATCTCTTATTTTTTGTTTTTTTAATATTTTTTTTTACTTTGTGTGCATCTGTATGCTTTAATTTGCCTTTCACTTTTTTACTAGTAAACCTGAATTTCTCCACTGCAAGACAATAAAGGATATTTCTATTCTATTCTATTCTATTCTATTCTATTCTATTCTATTCTATTCTATTCTATTCTATTCTATTCTCTTGTTTGTCCAGCTTGAATTATTATTTAAAGTAAATATTGAAAATATTGAAGAATACAACTCTGCTGTAAACACCTCAGATGATCCTTTTTTAAAAATCTCTTTACACTGCAGAAATTAATAAAAGAATACCAGATACATTTTTGTCTTTATACAAATTGCTCAAATCTGGTGCCATTCACAGATTACCAAAGAAGGAAAGAAATCTAAACACACACAATAGCTTTTCTTCTCCACATCAGTACAGAGCGGGAAAAACTGATTTGTCTGCTATGACTTTTCTAGCCTGATAATAATGAATGTTATTCAGGTGTAAGAGCGCTATTTGTGCATCTACATGACAGATTAAATTATTTTTAGCCTGCAGAGAAAAATCTCTATTGCGTGCTCCTTTATGTAGACTAATCGTGTCTCTTTACCTTTTAGCAAAGTGGTCACAGGCTCTCTGTGTTGTATATACAGGGTTTATGGTTCAGATTAAAAGATTAAAAGCTTTGTGCTGAGGAAGACAACACAAACAGGCCTCTGTTGAACGCCATGATACTGTCAAAAATGGGTTTGAGTCTGGTATAGTTAATGCTGTATGCATTATACAAGGGGATCTTCTGTCGTGCTATTAGAAGGATAATGCCATCACATGTTAATGACCGGAAAGTTTCCGCTGTGTAGGAACAGTGCCCTCTGATATGCAAAGAATGTATGCATCGGATGTGGAATTGCGTATTTGTACAGAAATCTCATGGAAGTAATGCCTTATCTAAAACAGACAGCATTATTTATCCTTTTTTTCTCCCGTTTTCTTCCTTTTACTCTCCTTTGGGATTCTCTGGATCTCTTCCCATCTCCTCTCCCTTGCCCAGGCCTATCCCTGGCTCCCTGGAGACAGGGGGACGAGTGGTTATTTCTGACTTTGGAAGATGGTCGTGACTAATTGATTCGACATGTGATAGAATGTGCGTAACATCTCTTTTCCCCGGCTTCCCAAGCCGCGCCACTTGCTCAGATGAGCAGGATCTATGAATTAATTGTGCACGCAGTATATTTATGTACTGTGCAGCTGCGTTTGATTCAAGAAATGTGTTTATGCCAGTGCTGTCTGTGCTCCTCTACAAACCCCATGTAGTATTGTCCCTGGCAATCTAAATTATTACTGGACTGTTTGATGTGTTCTTCAGAGAGACCAAACTCTGTTTACCAGTGCAATCCCACTGGTCCTAAAACAATAGATTGTATGGCTAACACTCAAAACACTCTCACTTATGTATCTGTTAGATCACTTTGTATTGTTTTTGCATGTTCTCGAGATGTTGCACCACATAAACAAAATTGATCCCAGAGGTGTACTACCGTAGGAATTAATCTAATTCATTCAAGTTTCTTTCTGGTTTTATCTCTTTCTACCATATCAACCAGCACTCTGTTTTTTGTCTTTGTGGTGTAGTTTTGGGTAGGGTCCAGAGAGCTAATGAAGCAGTTCAGATGGGCTAACTCCCATAGGCCTTGAAGCTGTGGCAGGCTAATGTTGATGCCCACTCCCAAGTACTTAATTGATCTAATCATTTAGCCGATTGGTCAGAGTTATCAGTCTCAGGTGGGCGCACTTTAGATGAACAATGACATGTGGTAAGTAGGTTGGCTTCTCCTATGTATCTGTCATAGAGTGGTAAAGGAGCAATGCTCCCAAATAAAGTTGTCGTTTACATAGCCTTGATAAACCATTTGTACCTTTTTCACTCTTTCACTTTTTGTCACATTACAACTACAAACATTCATGTATTTTATTGGGATTTTTAAGTGATAGACCAACAAAAAGTATCGTAAAATTGTGAAATTTAATCAAAATGATACCATTAAAAAAAAAAACGTATTTATAAACATCTGACAACTGTGCTGGGCATTTGTATTCTACCAGCTTCGCTCATCTAAGGGTTGTAATTTTTATACATCCAACCTAGCTGGGCTTCTCTCAAGCCCAGCTAGGTTGGATGGAGAGCATCTGTAAAACTTACATTTTTCAAGTCTTGTCACAGATTCTCAACTGGATCTCTGACAAGTTTTCTTCCAAGATTGGCCTGTTTTTTGCATTCCTGTCCCTGTTTAAAGAATCCCCACAGCATGATGCTGCCACCACCATGTTTAAGTAAGAGAATATTTTATTCAATGCAATAGCCAGGCCAGGGAACTATCCTTTACATGGAAAAAAGTGCAAGTGAATGCCTAGGCACCTCCTGGCTGGTTCTCTAGTACCATGTGTTGGTAAGGTTGCATTTGTGCCATACTCTAGATTTTCAGATGTAAGATTGAACAGCACTACATGCAATGTTTGAAACTTGGGATATTGTTTTAAAACTTCTCCACAACTTTACTCACGACATGTCTGGTGTGTCTCTTGATCTTCATGATATTGTTAAACGATTGTTCTCTAGCAAACCCTTAAAGAACAGCTGTGTTATTGCTTAGATTAGAATACACTCACGTGGGTTCTATTTTCTAACTACTGTAGTTGACATCTGAAGACAATTGATTGTACTGGATTTGATTAAAGGGTATCCGAGTAAAGAAGGCTAAAGAAATGATGAAAATGACTTTCCTTCTGTTTCACAATTACGCACTACTTTGTGTTAGTATTTAATAAAAAATCTAATTACAATACATTAAACTTTGTGTTTTCAACAAAATATGAAAAAGTTCAAGAGGTTTGCAATACACTGTATGTGTTGCTTGTGATTTCCACTTTAGTCAATGGAGTATAGATCTTAAATTATACATTTGCCTTATAATATTGGCATTTTTATTCTGGGTATGATGTAAATATTAGGTAAATAATATATATTTTATAAAATAATAGGTAATATAAATGACTTCTTCTAACCAAGACTAAAACGTTCTCAAATAAGCACCCATAGGGTGGGTGATTCTTTTTTTTTTTTTTTGCATGTACTTTTAATGAACAGCATAAAGTATATTTCAAAGTAATTTCCTTCATTTACATTCTCAAAGGTCTGCAAAGCAAGGCTCGCAGTGAAACTTCGTTTATGAGGAAGACACGTTCAGTCTATCGCTTGGATGTGGAGAAGGCCACAAGGGAATGATCAACTGTGCATCCCATCGACCCGCATCCTCTTCCCCATTACCCTGACATTTCATCCCTACATTTAATTCCAGGCCTTTCTAAAGAGCAGGTAATAGTGCAGAGGGGTACAGGGACCCAGAATTAAGCAGTTTTACATCGAAGGGTAATTTGGTATGATAAATGTGCCGTCGCTGGTAACTAATAATACATATTTTAAGTAGCAGCGGCACAGCTCTTCGGCCCAGTAAAGGTAGCATCATTATTAATGTGAGAGCCGCGGCATGTTTTAGTCAGGGTTACGGCATCAAGGTCAGAGCTACGTTTCACTGAATTAAAAGCCATTTTGAGCTATGGCACTCCTAATCAACTCGGACCTAAAGGTGCATAGCTCAGTTATAATGAGGCACCAATGAATTTAAATAAACAGCAAGATCTTGTGATTTATAAAGGCAATGTGCTATCCTTATAGCTTGTTAGCCATGACGGATACTCTTTATTCTCTGGGCCTCTTTACCCACAGGACCCCAAGCTTTTAACCAAGCAATGTCTGGCTATATTGTCAGCGGATACGCATTCAGAGCAGGACACTTATTCCTGTCATTATGAAAAGTGGAGACACAATACAAGAGTAATGGCAATGTATGCCATCTAAACAGGCATTTCCTCTACTGCTGATTCTTTTTGTGCCATGGTAAAAACTACCTCAGAGTTTTAGGTCTATGAATTCATCATTATTCTTTCTCAAAGAGGTTTTCATGTATCCTGAAAAGAATAATAATACTTGATAGTACAAATGTGTTGTATTTTAGGGGGTCCTGGTTGGGGAATAGGTGGTGGTGATGTTCGCACGGTGGGGGTAGGTGTTTCATATATATCCTAATATTTTTAACTGAGAAAAAGTCTTATTTCAACTACCATGAAAAAATAGAAACTTTTGCTCTAAGTGTTCCAACATCCACTTTTTAAGAATTCTTTCTTGAACAAACCCCAGTCGATTAGCTAGACTTACTTTTTTTCTCATTCTTATTTCTTTGTCTCTTCCAATATTGACCTAGCCTGTTGCAATCACAGTTGTAGCCCCTTGCTTTGCATTTCTTAATCTAATGACCCAGGGAGCACTTCAGCAGGGGCTGAACGGAGCAGCGAGGCGTGTGGATGGTGCCGCCTCTGGCCGCCCCTCTGCTTCTTCTGCTGGGACATGCCAGAGCATTAGCCACTTTATCAGGTTCTTTGTTGCCTGCCTCTCTTTTGTGTTGCCCTTGAGGCTGTTTCAAGCAAACTATGGCCACAGTCCCCTAAACGTCTTGATACAGCTAAATCAAGTGGAGAAATCACTTGCTTGGGATGTGACTTATTCACTCTTTGGACTCAGAATAGGTTTCCTTCCTAATTAATCTGGGTTTCCCTCATCTTAAAATGCAATGAACTGTTCTATTTTCATCCCAAAATTCAAAATACAAACATAGGCATTCAGCTGCTGAGAGTAAGAGCATAACACTTGTGAGCATGCCGTCACATTTCTGTACTGCCTGGATGTGATTTAGAATCTAACCCAACATAAAATATTTCCATTTCCCAAAGTACAAAAGTGTTGACTCACCTCCAGAAAACCACTTGTTTGATTTGCCATGTGAGCATATTGCACAGTGACACCCATAGCTTTCACCAGTCAGAGACTCACTCACTCAGCCTCTCACTTTGCTCCGTATTTCAGAGTAATTTTCGCTCCCGACACCACGGCTCTGCCTACCTGCCAATTTCAGTCTCGGCTCCTGAATGGGTGATTTGTAAAGCCATGTTCATCTCAACACTCAGAAGATTTACTCAGGAGTGAGCTTGCCAGGTATTTGAGCTGTCAGTTTGCTTTGTGTTCACAAACTTGCTGAAGGGAAAGTAATAGCTATACTCAGCCCATTTGCTCAGCCAGCTGAGTTGCTGTTGGACTTTCAGTGGAATACATATGGTTGTTACTGCTGATCCACGAGCTTCGGCAATGAAAACTGGCATAATTTCATTGCAACAACACAGGTTTATTGGGGGCTGATGTTTTCTCGTTTTGAAAAATGAATGCAGAGAAAGTTCCAATACATTTTTAATTACTAATGTCTTTTTCTAGAATCTGTGTCATTTACAGGGGCCTGGAAGAGTATTCATATCGCTTGAAAATTTTGTCACCTTACAGCCACAAACTTTGTATATAATTGGAATTTTAGCTGATAAACCAGCACAAATTGGCACATACTTGTGAAATGCAAGTCAAAGAATACATGGTTTTCAAAAATGTTTCACAGTATAAATTATCCATCCCATCTGAGTCAGTACTTATCAAAAAACACTTTTTGCCTCAATTATATCTGCAGGCCTTGTTGGGAATGTCTCCATCAGGGTTGGAGAGAATGGAGAACATGCAGAGATTTTTTCAATATCTTTCATTGCAAGACAGCTCAGTATGAATCAGATTAAATGAATCAGATTAACATTTGTGAACTTTCCAAATCTTAGACTAGAACAGCATTTTTGGGTTTTACCTCAAACTCCTCATGTGATTGCTTTATGGACTTTAACTGGGGACCTCTAACTCATGAACAGGCTGTGGTCTAAAGCATTTCATTGTTGCTCTGAATGTGTGTTTAGGGTTATTGACCTCCAGCAAAGACATTTGTCTGTGATGTTTTTTCCTTTCGTGTTATTGAGGAACATTTATCTGTAACTTTTGCGCTATTTACTTGATTTAAGAAAAATAATTATAAGGGTTTAAATGTAGTAACAGAATGATTGGAAGACCAGACTGCATGTTTATCACTGCAAAATGTAATTTCTGCGTGTATTGACTTTTGGGTTATTTTTTAATATTTTATTTGCTCTGTGTTTTGTTTTGTTTGGTTGTTTTTTTTTGTGTGATATGAACCAGTGTGTCTGAAATGATGGTAAATATGGAGTAAATTCATGCCCACAGTACAATGCTGCCACCGGTATGTTTCAACGTAGGGATGATGAGTTTAGGGTGGTGAGCAATGTTCAATGAGGTCCAATTTTGATTTATCTGACTGGAACACCATCCTTTATTTGTTTATTGTGTCCCCTACATTGCAGGTGACAAAGTTTATAACATGGCTTTTTTCTTTTCTCTACATAACAATGGCCAGATTAGTGGAGTACATAAATGATTGTTCTCCTGTCGACAGATTGTCACACCTGAACTGTGATCTCTGCAGCTCCTCCAGAGTGTATATGGGCTTACAGAGTTCTTTGATCAATACTCTCCTTACATATGCAGCCAACACATTTGTAAAATCATTTAAAAATCATTGGTATGATTAGGCATTACTTTGTGTTGGTCTAAAATCCTCATAAAACATTAAATTTATGGTTGTAATGTGACAAAATCAAAAGGGTTAGAGGTATGATTGCCTTCGCAACCTACATGCATGAACAACTTTTAGCTCAACTAGTTTAGCTTAACTAGGCTACACATTTCTGTTTTTCTCTTACTGGTTATACTCCCTACTTCCCATTGGTATGATTTGTAAACAAGATGTAGCCCTTTTGTGGTGTTTTTTTTTTTTGCAGCTGGAGGTCGTTGATTTGTCTGCCTCTCCCCGCTGGTCACTGAGGTCACAGTTGCCCCGGAAGCATCAAAGCAAAGAAAATGAAAAGCCCTGCCTGGCTCTCCCGCTGGCGACCGGGAGCACCCCTTGCCCGCTCCCGCCCTGATGATTAATGCCACCCTCGTCCAGCCACAAACCTTTCTGCCTCAGATAATGCCAGGCAGCAAGCGCGGCTGACACTTTTAATGTATAATTAAGTAGAAAAAGTCAGCAATGGCTATGCAAATTTTTTAAAATGATAAATGACGCTGTTCAGCAGCAGGGATTGATTTGGTGTAAATGAAACTAATTAAGGAAATGTCAAACATAATTAATAAAACAGGTTTAAGCTGCAAAACATTGTCAATTGAATGAATGAGGAGGCATTGGCTCCCATTGTTCAGGCTTTATTTAGGTCTTGTGTTTAGCTTGTTCTCTGCTCCAGAATGCTCTCTCCCCTCCTCACTCCCTCCACCACCAATTCCCTGAGAGGGGGAAAATAAATTTGCTTGTCTCTCCGCTGACTGTAGAAATTAATTGCTGAAATCTTGTCCCATCCAAGTGTTACATTCACACGGAGGACATTAACATAACTAATTTGAAAGAGCTCAAATGACTGCATAATGGAGCTCCGTCACCATGCATGACAGTTGCTGGTCATACCAAATTAGCTTGCTTTTATAATTGAAAAATTTTCCTCCTTTTTTTCTTATTTTTACGCAAGTTCCCTACCTCATTTCTATATACTTATTCTTGTTTTCTTTGCCTTGCATTGCTATGTGAAATATTTCAGTTTTGTTTTCTCTCTCTGGTAAGAACAAAGGTTTTATAATTTACAAAAAGAGTGCTTGACCTATAATTAGAGAAGAGGAGTGAGGGGGGAAAAGAGGTGGAGGGGTGGTGCCAAGTGGTGGTGGCAGAGTCAGATCCTTAGTCCTGGTAATGATGCTGGAGACCTTGTGGCCCCTAGGGAGGTGGATGAATAATGGGATGGTCTAATTTTATGGGGATGCAAAGCAATGGGCCACCAGCCGCTGGGATGGTGGTGAGTGGGTATGGTGTCGGGCAACGGGGGCTAGCAGGGGGCAAAGGAGAGTGAATACTCAACCTGCCAGATTTCAGACTCTTAGCCCTGCACATCAGTTGTGTTTGTCAGCCTGATGCACCACTGTCGGCCTACTTGCCCCCACGCCAGCCGCTTCCCTTGCAAAAGAGAGGCAGGAAAAGAGAGAGAGAAAGAAAACGGTATGTGTGGGTGGATGGGAAGGGTGGGGTGAAGCAAAAACATCTGCCACTTAGGGCTCAAAGACAAAAGGTGAAGGGAGCTTAAAAATGAGGTAATGAATATACATCAGTACCCACATAAATGAATTATAAAAAAAAGAAAACGTGTGTAAGATATTTTACTGGATGAAACAATTTGCATTTGCTACAATGCCTATATATCTTGGTGAGTCTTTGGATAAGACATCACAGTACTCAGTTTTGACCGTCTTAAGAGTGCAGCAGCCAATTAGGGTTCAGACTTAACAAGTTTTGCACTTATATTTCTTTTAAACTATGATCTTCATTGTTCCAATCACATCCTGAAACCCAATTAATGTTAATTATTTTTTAACATTTTTTTCCTATTTTTATTTCTAATTTTTTTCACATTACTGTATGTGCTGAGCTGGAGTTCTCATTAAATACACATCAGGCTCCTGCTCATGATGTGTACCCCTGTAAGCTTAGGTTAGTTCTTTTCCTCCCTGTGTTGATATGAATCTCTGATAATTCATCTTGTAACATTTTTCAGAGCGGTTCCAAGCATGTGTGGACAAAACTTACAAAAAAGTTGTTTTCTAGTTTCAAAAATGTAGAGCTTTGTCTTTAAAGCCATTAAGCTGAAAGACTAGTATTTCGTTTCCCATTTCTTTGTATGCCTGAGCTCAGCAAGCAAAGCAGAGGACCCGCTGCAGCCTCTGTATATAGTGTGGTTAAGGGTGAATAGGGTTTATTCTCAGCAGCAAAGGCAGAATTTGTCAACCTAATAATGTATGCAAAGTATATGAGAGCAGTCTGTAATTGTAAAAAAATTGGCTGCATTTTGTGTGGTCGCTCGTCTTGCTGGTGTACGATCACATAATTGCACACTGCAGACCAATAAGTATCAAGAGCTGAATGTCATCAGGCACTTCAGTTAATAATCATTTAAAAGTAATATGATACAGATGCCTGGGATCAAATCAGGACAACCTTAATGGTTAATAATATATAGTCTTATGTATTGAGACAAACCTCATGTACATAATGTTAATGATTTTCTTGACTACATAGTAATGCAAATGAGGTCAGAGAGCCAATAATTTTGTTTTTAGGACAAGAAAATAAAGCCACTGCGAAAACCCCAAAACGTGGGCAAAACAAAACTAGAAATACTACTTGTGCAAAAAACAAAGAAAACAAAGACAAAATTAAGAAACTATAAAAATCTGAAACAGCCTCAATTCCCTTTTCATTTTCACTTATCTCTATTTAAATATTCCAGTAAAGACGTGCTCATAAAAGTATTCCTAAATCCCAGACATGCAATTTGTCTAATGTGTGTGTGTGTGTGTAACCGTTAGAGCTGAACAGAAGCCACCCACAGAGCTTAAATCTTTTTTTAGCGGTACATTGATCAATAAAGGCAGATGTATTTTTTTTTAAACATGGCCTCTAAGTGCATATTCTAATGTTGTCTGTCTTGTGACCAGCAACAGACACTGGTTCTCTGGTAGCGAACAACTTAAAATGACAGCGGCTGGTTCAGTTGGCCGAATGTTTCTAAATGAAGCACAAGGAGATTATGAGTTAATAACACCGTTAACACCCTTTCTCTGGAGCTAAAGCTCAAAATAACACTTTGTGTTATTACTTATTGTTCCTCTATATTTAGAAAAATCACCACCCCCTACACTGTTGTGTATCTAAAATAATTCAGAAATGTTCTGTCTATGGTAAAATAGTGCCACAGTTTTGCACATTTCTATAATTATCGGCAGAATGTTTGCATTCTAAATCAACACACACATTTAGATAACTAATGGTACCAACTAAAAAATTATCATTCTTAAATTTGAATTTTTTAGATTACATTAACTTACATTATAAATAATCACATATTTAAATGACGGGTTTTTTTAATCATAATTTAAAATGAGTATGACATTATATCTACACAGAAACATTGGGTAAAACTAAAATAACTAAATTAGTAAACCAAATTGAAAAAAACGTACTGGATAAACTATGCATTTACATTGCATGAATATGAAAATTTGAAGGCTTTACATGTAGCTGTGTGGCTTACATTGATTGAACAATGAACTAAATAACTAAATCTGATTTGAGTTTGTTGCTTTTTTGCGCTGCTTGCGTCAATGCACCAATAATTAGGAGACTACATTTTGATAAGCATCTGTTTATTGGAAAAAAAAATGGTTGAAAAACCCAGAAACCACCAATCAGCTGTTTAGTAAATTAGCTTTCAAAGCCAAAGAAAAAGTTGAACCTCGTAACACTGAAGCAATGTTTGTTTTTCATAATTTTAATCAACCGGTCCTCTTTAAAGGATGCCAATACCACACATTTAAACTTACAGACAATAAAGAAATTCATCCCCTGAAGGTTTCATATAAAATAACATTTAGGTAAGGAATTTTTAAGTTGTTAATTAATTTGAAATTCCTATGAACTACTTCAAAAGTACTAGTCAGTCTATGACAAATTATAAACCAAGGTGAACATTTTGAAATGCTAAATGTTGGAAACTCTACGTCATTATAACTATACCAGTCTTCTACGTTTGACAGCTACAACATGTAGCAAAAGCTCCTTAATAGCTCCTTATGGTCCTTAATATTTTTTTATAACAAAAACCATTTATTATACATTTTTCTCAAGTTTTCGAAGTTGCATTTTGTGTTTTTTTTTTCTGTAATTTACTTATTTTGCTGTGATGCTTTCATGGCAGCCAACCTTTAAAATGCCAAGGGTTGCAAGTCAAATATATGCAGCATGGATCACAATTTATTACCCTACATTTGCCTGATAATTTTTCTCCTCTGACAAGCTTAGGTAAATCATATAGCCTTTGCTGTAATGTATGAGCACTCATGCTAGCTTGATGAGTAAAGTCTGTTGCTATTGGCTGTTACCCCTGTGGTGCTTTAGTTCCCATAAGACCAATAAGGCTTGTCTGCATTGTAACTCAACTGGAATTACCACAGGAACAGGTAAAGGTCCAAGTATTTATAGAAGATGTATGCAAATGGTTGAGTGCCATGTCGGATTATTAGTGCATGGAGGTGACACTTGAATTCATGTACATACAGAGAAAAATATATAGACATCTACCTTTCTTTAGACAAGTCTAATCATTTAGGATTGCTCCCTTTCCTCATTTCATTTGAATATATTCAGGTTGGACTTAGAATTGGGATGCGTCTCTCCCTTCCTATGTATATTATCTCTTACTGCTGAAGGCTCATTATTTTACAGCAAGGTGTTTGAGAGGCGGCCCCAGTCTCTGAACTCTCTGTTGAGGCTGTATTAATCAAATTTCACACAGTGGGAAAAGGTCCACCCGCTGACAGGGCACTGCTCACTCCACACTTCAGGACAAAAAGGGAAACACACAGTATAAGTTTTTGTAGATTAACCTTTTGGGTTGTTCTCAAAACATAAAAACTATACAAGTTGGTAAATAAAGCTTCATAAGTGGTTCATCATGTAAAAGTCTTAACATGTTCATTGTTTATGCTATTTCTTTCTTTTTACTACTGTGGATAACTGAATCTCTTGGTGAAATGCCACCTCTTGATGATAAGTCAGAATGAATTAATCTCCTGTTGCTGTAGTATAATATCACAGTGAAAAATTAGGAAATATTAAATCTTTAATTTCAGCACAGTTATTTAATATGATGTTTTTTTTACACAATCACAGGTGGGACAGTTATTGGTGTCCCTGCTGTCAGGGCTTTGTAAAACTCCATTTTGTCAATAGGCACACACTGACTCTTCTCCTACAACATTTCACATGGTTGGAGCATACAAAGGGGAAGATCTTTGAGTTTTCCTCTAGATGCAGTCCCTCTCAGTTCTGGCTCCTCTCTTCGGCTCACCCAATAGGTTTTCTATAGGACTGAGGTCTAAGGACTGAGATGAGATGGCCATGTATAAAAATTGATTTTGTGTCTCATGAATCCTTTCTGTGTTGATTTAGCCTTATGCTAAGTGTGTTGACCCATTTTCTGTTTACTGGTAGAGGCCAACAGATTTTCATTTAAAATCTCCTGATCTTACTTTGAGTCCACTGTTACATGGATTATTAATTAGAAGTTCACAAAAACTGATTAACTTAAAAAGAAAAGTAGTTGTTTATTTTTTTTTATCTGGAGTTTTTCTGCCCTGATTAAACACACTTAAGTTTAAAAATTTGATTTTTCTAAACTTTTCAGTTTCAGATTCAGTTTAAAAGCCTTACAAGAAATTCATTTTTCATTCATGAAAAATGAATTTCTTGTAAGGCTTTGCGGAATCAAAAAAGTAATAGGTATAAAACATAGTGTAGATCCGCACATCGAGGAAAGGTCCACATCAAAGTGCAAATTATCAGTAAAAGTATGTCTTTGTCCTGGATGCTTTCTATAAGGAGTCCTTTTCAGGCTGCATGAGCATTCCTACATTTTGTTGGTTAGTTAGTGGTATAGTTTCAAACATTTTTAATAGGGATGGCAGCAATTTCCTCCAGATCTGTATGTATCTGATTAGCTTGATTTGAATTCAGTGTGGATCAATTTGGATACAGTTAGATATGATTTGGACCTTTTGACCTGTAAAGTGCATTGAGATTACAGTGGTTGGTATGTGAAACTATATAAAATAAACTGAATTGAATTGAAAGTTTTTGACAGTATTTTTGACAGTATTGAAATACTATGAAATGTCCTTAATTCTGTCTGCCCTTCATTCACTACAATGTCTTCTTTCCTTCTGAATGTGTACTGTCTATGACAACTTCAAATTAAACTGCTAAATGAAAATTACCAGACAAGAAAAAACAGACATAGTTATATAAAAACTTATGTTGTTTTTCTCATGATGAGCTTCCTTGTTAAAACTTCTCCAACTAGGATCCAGTCTGGTTATAATGACATACAAGGGCCCGAAGGGCTACAGTGACTCAGTGGCCCTCAAGTACTCAAACAATTGCATGACAGACCTAGGAGAAACACAAACACATCACTTCTCACTCTCTCGTCATCTCCCATTGTCCCCTAGTCTCATTCTCTCAATCTTCATCTCTCTGTCTTATTTTGTCTTTTTGTCTCCTTGTGATGCTGTGACCTGTCTAAGCAGGTCATCGGTCTTGAGTGGGGGAGCTTATAGTTGGAGAAGCCTATAGTTGGATGCTCCTCTACTCCCACTAGCAGAGCAAAGGGTGAGTTTTTCTGTTACACAACTGGCACTCTGATATCTGAAAATTTCTTCTCTCTGCTGTCTCACTGGAGGCGAGAGAGCACAAGTGTACAGAGGAGTTGTGTAAATTTAAACCAGCAAACTTTTTGATGGAAATAGCTGTGACCCCAGAGTGGTCTTGTCTTGAGTTGAAGCATTGTTGTAATCAATACAGGCTCTCACGGGGATGGCGGCCAAGGACCTTTTGTTCCCCATTTGTGGAAATAACGGAGAAGACTGTTTGTTATTTTGCCCAGACATGCCGCAAACTTGCAGATATGGCTGGGGTATTGCAGGTTATGGCGTCGGCTCAGGGAAACAAATACAAAGAGGGGCATTTTATCAAGAAACAAAAAGCAAAGATCTATTTGAAGCTGCTGGGAGCTCGCGGGTCACAGGGGTGCTGTGGCTGTGCTTGACCAGCTCATTGTTGAAGCAGGGTCTTGGGTCTTCTTTGTTTACTTAGACTTGGGACCTCTGAGCTTCAGCCTTTGTAAAGTCTCGGTATAACCACAAATTGAGTTAGGGTCATTTATTATATGTTCTTCCTGGATATGAAACTCAAACTTGGCTCTTGGACATATGTCTGTTAGAGGAACTAGACCAGAAAATACACATTGTTGTATAGCTGCAGCAGATACATCCCCATACCTTTAGATATGTATTTCTACGTTACATGAAAGGGCTTAACAGCAAAGAAAAGAAATTTATTTAGCAAATGTTTTAAAAGGAGTTCCAGTTCCAGTCACAAGGTAACATACATTTTCCAAGGGCATGAATGTCATGTTAAATTTGGGCTTTTAATTATGTTTTTAATCATCTTTTGATTTTTATTTAGTATTTACGTTGGATTTTCTCCAATCCACACTGGATCAAAATAATACCAGTGCAAATATATACATACACCCCCAGCAGTATTTGAATAATGCTCGTAAGTGAGATGCACCTGGGACCATACACTTTTTGTAGCCTTCAACAAGCGTCTGGCAAAACCCCACTTAGATATTTGACTGATATTTGGCTGAATCAGTACAGTTAATCAAAGTGGTTTAGTTTCTTCGCAAGGTACCAGCTATTAAGCATAATCCATACATTTACTAAAAGGTTAAGGTTGGGTAGGGCATTGAACTAAGCTACAATTCCATTTGTTTTATCTATTCTAAAACCAATTTTTTGTGTGTTTAAGATAACTATCCTGCTGAAATGCCCAATTGTGTTCAATCCTCAGATGAAAAGATGTTGAAGAAGGAATCACCAAAGTTCAAGCTGATCATGAACTGGAAGCTTAGAACTTTTTGAAAAGTCAGACAAGACAAAGATTAGCCTTTTTTGCTACAGTGACAAGAAGAATGTTTGATGTCCACATTGTCAAATCTAATAGCATTGCACAAACGCTCAAGCATGGTAGTGGGAGCATCATGCTGAGACTCCCTTTTGCTGCCAGGGGTACTGGTACATTGTATAAAGGTGGCAGAAGAATGAATATGAAGGACTACCTTAAAATGTTTCAGATTCACCTGATGTCAACACTTAGGTGACTAAAAACTGGACACAATTGGATATTCCAAAATAAAAGTGATACCAGGTAGGCTAATATTAAACTACAGGAATGGTTTTGACCTAAACCCCAATGGGAATTTGTTAATAATGCCTAAAAGTCAGGTCCATACCAATAAACCAACCAAATTAAACAAGCACTACCATTTCTGATCAGAGAGTAGTCAAAGGTCCAGACAGAATTATGCTAGGACCTTGCTGATGGCTATGCAAAAGGTATGTTTTTTCTGCATGCTACTAGCCTGTCAGGCCACGGAGCTAAGTGCAGGTTTGTTGTGTTGTGTGGTGCGGTGTTTCTTTCTCTCCCAAAGCTGCCAGAAAACATAATTTCAATAAATCTATTTAAAATACTTCCTGTCTTTGAGTTGTGCTCAAAGAGTCACTCAGTTCTGGTTCATTATGACATGGCCAATGAAAACAGGCAGTTTATTCTTGATTTGGAACAAGTAGACAGTCATTTGGCTCTAGGAAAAACTTTCATACTTGCCTAGGTCATGGCTTTCAGAGGGCTGACTTTTAATGATTGTAGGCATGAAGATATCTATGACTTTATCTTCACAAAATTAAACTTTATAAAACACAAAAATACTTGTGTACATTGAAGCATCCACACAGAGTCTACAGTATAATTTCAGTTTCTCACTCATTGTTAGGAAAGGTTGCATGGGACTCTGATTTAGGCCAGCCCAAGTGCCGGATACCTCGAGGGTCTGGATGGCATTTTCTCCATTGCCCCCCTCAATCTCTGTCCTTACACGACTTACTGTACAGCAGCATGCTGGCGAACAACACAAATCCTAAATTAAGTACTGTGGAATTGAAATTGGGTCTCTTGTGAAGTGTTCCACTTGCATTGGAGCTTAATTTTGCCTACTCATATCATTCGAGTCAGTCCCCCAGTCCCTTTTTTGCTCGCTGCAGTCCATCGCTCCCCTCTTTCTTCTCATGCAAAATAAGCCCATTTACTGCAGTGTGACAGCATCCTGGAGAATGAGTGCTACTCAACACTTGATGTATGATTCTGTGCATTTTTGCGCATGTGTGCTGGATTTGCCGAGTCTCCGGCAGTTACATTAATGTGCTATAATGCATTAGGTTGTTAGGGTTTTTAAATTTTTTTTTTTTACAATGAAAGGATTAAAAAAATACAAAAACACACTATTTAATTTACAGATATTTCAGGCCTCTGTTGTAAACACCTGAAATGTTAACTTTCATTATTTGTGTGTTACTCCTGTGGTGACGAGAAAAAGAACTTCTGAACTTACTCAACATATTGGCTCTATCTTATTTTTATTATTATTATTAATTTTTGAGTAAATTAAGTTGTCTACGCTTTATCTGGTCTGGTTAAACAGCCATCTAAGACATTCCTGTTAAGATTAAAATCTTGTAATATGAGAACCACCTTATACTGAAGAGCTGAAAGTACTACCCCACCTGTTAGCAGGGTCAACTCCCACAAGTAAAAGCTCCAACTTTTACTGGTCGAGAACAGACTTGTATGACCACACCAAAATCTTTCCTCTTTCTACAGAAGCAAATTGTCCTGGTTTCAGGTACACCTTGTTTGCAGTGTGTTGGGCCCCGTTTTGCCCTCAGAACTGCCTTAATTCTTTGTGGAACTGATTCAGTATTGGGCATTGTCCTACAGGAAGAAGCCGTCAGAAAATCGGTAAACTGTGATAAGAAAGGACATTGTCAGGTACAATATTGAGGTAGGTCGCATTTAGGCAATGCTGAAATGGTTCTAAAAATGGTATTCAAGTGTGGCAAAAAGTATCCCCCACACAAAAACAACATCACCACCTGCCTGACTCATTGGTACATGGTAGTGTGAATCCATGTTTTAGGCCAAATTTTAACCCTACCATCTCAACGCTGCTTAATCGAGACTTGAATCAAATTTTTTTAATGCGTTATGTTCCAATTTTGTTGAGTTGTAGCCCTGGTGTCCTGTTGTTAGCTATCAGGAGTGGCACTTATGCTGCCGTAATTGGTCCCACATACCTTGGGTGTAACAAGTGGTTATTTGAGCTTGCATCTCTGAGCAGTGTGCCCATTCTCTTCTAACATCTTGCATCAAGAAGGCATTTTTGTCTGCACAACTACAGCTCACCGAATTATTTCTCTTTTTGAGATCATTCTCTGTAACCTCAAAGTGATTCTAAAGTTTGGTAGAGCAACAGTTTCTGAAATACTCAAACTGGCCTATCTGGCACCAACATACATGCCACATTCAAATTCACTTAGAACCCATTTCTTTTAAATTCTGGTGCTCAGTTTGAACTTCAGCAAGCTGTCTTTGTCATGTGTAGATGTTTGCATGGAATGAGTTCTTGCAATGTGTTTGGCTAAGTTGCAGTCACATTTAGAAGCAATTGAGCTGCTAGGTGGAGTACAGATGTGGCAGAAAAAAGATGAGACATGATAGGAAGAGTTTCAGATGGTCACCCATTCCACTCTCCAACCATACTAGTGGCCTCTGATTGCCCCAGGTGTAGACCCTAACCCGACCTATTCCCTTGTGTAACAGTCTCCAAGTCCTTTTATCTTCCTTTTCTGCTTGTGTTGCCTTTTTTTTTCTTTCTGGATCAGAGCTTTGGCTCTACCTTTGGCTATCCCCCAGTTTCTATCCTATATGATACAGCTATTGTTGTAAAG
Organism: Crenichthys baileyi; assembly: GCA_036173005.1. NCBI lineage: Eukaryota > Metazoa > Chordata > Actinopteri > Cyprinodontiformes > Goodeidae > Crenichthys > Crenichthys baileyi. Next base: position 1,106,285 of record JAHHUM010002604.1, read on the forward strand.
AATCTGTTGGCTAGAACCGATGACTTCACCCCCAAGGCTCAGTTTCCCCTTTGTCTCTGGAACATAGGGGTTAGAGAATGCTGAGATGAAAGAAACAGTATATTTCGTCTAATGATTATAGGCTTGGATTCCAAGTGAGCCCTTTGTACAAAACGGCTATTGCATTTTACCTGCAATGGACAACTTTTTACATATTTTTGAATCAAGACTTGAATCAAGACTTGTACTGGTGCTATTGTGTTTTGGTGTATTAAAGTATTTTGTTTTCATCTGTGCAGTGCATGGCTTGGGCTCTAAATAGGTTAACGCCTACTGTCAGAATATTTTACACATATTTTGTTTATTTCTGCAAAAACCAACCAAACATAACCACAGTAGCAGAAAAAATAAGCTCTGCTCACATGACACATGCAGCTTGAGCTTGGCACGGCATCTGTGTTCAGCCTGGCTGCACACAACTTGTTTGAATGTCATATTTATCCCTGTGTTTTGTCAGAAAATTAACTTCCTGCGAGTTTACGGCAGAGGCAAGCATATGGCCACAGCTCTCTAGAGATGACAGCCTAGCGGAGCGGTAGCTCGCCGGTGCCGCTGCCCTGCTCTGGCGGCAGATGCTTCGGGCTTCTCTGCGATTAAGTGGAGATCATCACTGTTTTCTTTGAGCACCGCTGTGCCTTGTACTCTGAAGTGTTCCGTTAATCACTGCCTGCCTCCCTCCACACAAGTTGCCAAAGCCCTCATTAGTTTGAATCTTCCTCTTACTGCTCTTTTGCTCAACAGCTCAGTGCGTTTAGTGACTGAATTATACATGTCAACCATTCTGCACCTGTTTGGTGGAGTTAGTTTAAGGACCACAGTTTTTGGAGGTTGGCTGTTTGACTAGTATACAATTCCTTGTTCACTTTTATTCATTTCTAAAGCACTATTAACACTACTCAAGGTGTTTTACTGGTATTTTTAATGTCACACAATACATAACGGGAACAAGAATCTCCACAAAGCATATTTGAAGCAGATGACACCATAAACTTTTGCTTTTTGCTTTTTTGTGCACCACTCCTTTCTGGTTGCATATTAGATTTGCAGAATTGTGTGTCATGATTCGTGGGTGTTTTTGGGTTATTAATATTATTATCATTCTTGATAGGTTTTGAATCATGCTTCTGTTCCTGGTCATGCTTTAGTTTTTGTCTTCTAGTTCATGTTTTCTCAAGTTAGGTTTTTGGATCTGGTTATGCATTAGTTTCATATTTTTCTAGTTATGTTTCTATTAGTTTGTATCCTTGAATTTCTGTTTTGCTCCAGTCACGTTGTGTCCTCTCCTGTCTGTCAATTAACTTCATTTGGTTCACCTGCTCCTAGCATTCAGTCTCCTCGTTTCATCTGTTTCTTGTTCTATATATACACATCTGTTCTGTTCATACGTCATGGAAACATTATGGATTACTCTGTTGTTGTTTCGACTCATGTGAAGTTTATGCCAAGCCTCTCTTGCCTGCCTGTCCATGTCTGTTTTTGCCACCACCTGCTGCAGTAAGTTTCATTTATTAAACCATTTCACTTACCATCATGGTGCCTGCCCCTCTGCATTCCGGGATCCTCTGTTACACCGCACCTGACAGAATGTTTCCGCCTAACATGGACCTCGTGGACGGCAGGCAGGAAAGCGCCAAGGATCGCTGGGTTTAGCAGCAGATGGAGGACGCAATGAGACATCTGCCGGCCGGTCTGGAGGTTCTGCCCTCTCCACTATTGCTGGAGCAGATGAAGCGAGAAGCCCACATCTTCCTCCCGCTGCAGAAAACGCCGGCGTACAGCCTTTCCCTGCCTTTCAGCCGGCGAGGAGGAGTCTCCCATGCTGTGACATCTGGAGCGGTGGTTTCCCTGCCAGCTGACGGGAGGGCTGCAGCGAGTAATCCCGCAGCTCCGCCCATGCCGTCTTCGTTCGCTCCAGCCCGGTGTTCTGAGGGAACACCAGATGAGCTGGAGGAGCGGTTAAGCTTTTTTGCTCGCCAAATCAAGAGCTTCAGGAGGACCAGTCTCCTGTATTCCTCTCCTGAGCTTAGGGAGAGAATCAGGCAGATGGAGGAGGATTACGAGACAGCAGTAAGGCAGTTTTACTGCCGCCCACCTCCATCCTCATCAGCTCTCCATAGCAGTGCTGCAGCTCAGTCCAAGCCAGGTCTCCAGAGTGGTGCTACTGAGCAGCCCACGCCATGTGTCCAGGGAGCTGCTACTCAGCAGCCCACGGCAGGTCTCCAGAGCGCTGCTACTGAGCAGTCCACACCAGGTCTTCAGAGCGATGCTGCAGTCCAGCCCACGTCAGGTCTTCAGAGCCATGCTGCAGTCCAGCCCACATCAGGTCTTCAGAGCACTGCTGCAGCTCGGCCCACGCCAGGTACCCAGAGCGCTGCTGCTTCAGCTCGGCCCACGCCAGGTCCTCTGAGGGCCGCCATTGTACAGCCCAAGTCTGCCTCAACCTCCTCCACACGCCGCAGAGGACGTCGGAAGAGGGACGTCTCGGCTCAAGTCATCGGGGGTCCCTACGACACCTCAGCCACTGCTCAAGCTACTGAGGGTCCCAGCGATGCCTCAGCTCCTGCCCATGCTACTGAGGGTCTGGCCGACGCCTCAGCTCCTGCTCAGATTCCCTGAGGGTCTCGACGACGCCTCAGCTCCTGCCCACGCCACTGAGGGTCTCGGCGACACCTCAGCTCCTGCTCTCGCCACTGAGGGTCTCGGCGACGCCTCAGCTCCTGCTCTCACCACTAAAGGCCTTCCAGGGGTTCAGCGAGAGACTGGTCCTCATCCTGGTTCCTGAACCCTGCTACGAGGGGTTCGAGGACGAACTGCCGCCTGAGCCTGTTCCTGAGTGGTTCGAGAAGGAGCTCGTCCTCGTCTTGGCCTCTGAACTCAGAGACGAGGGGTTCCAGGAGGAAGCGCCACCGGATCCTGGGATCAAGGAGCAGCTTGTCCTTGTTCTGGCCTCCGAGGGTCCCCCAGACTCTGTTCCTGTCTCCAAGGGTCCCGTCGGCTCTGTTCCTGTCTCCGAGGGTCCTGTCGCCTCTGTTCCTGTCTCCAAGAGTCCCGTCAGCTCTGTTCCTGTCTCCAAGGGATCGCCAGGCACCGTGAAGGCCAAGCCTGACTCCAAGCCTGTCTCCAAGCCCGACTTCAAGGTTGAGTCCAAGCCTCTGGAGTTCCACAGAGTTTCTGGAGGGTCCTCTACGCTCCATGGTTGGCCGACCTCAAGACTGAGGGTCCTCTACTCTGCTCGGCCGACTTCCAGACCGTCAGTTCCTTCGTCGCCAGCCGCCAAGGTCTCTATGTCCTGCTGGCCTCCTTGTCTTCGCCTTTGCCACCGGCCGCTAAGGTCTCTACGTCCCTGCTGGCCTCATTGTCTTTGCCTCCCCGCCGACGCCGGTCTCCATGGTCTCTACATCTCTGGTGGCCTCCTTGTCTTCGCCGCTGGCCGCCAAGGTCTCTGCATTTCTGTCGGCCTCCCAGTCTTCGCCGCCGCCGCCGGCCTCCACGGTCTCTACACCTCTGTCGGCCTCCACGTCTTCACCGCCGACTGCCCAGGACTCTGCGTTGCAGGTTCTGGCGCCCGCCCAACCTTTTGGCCTATGCGGGGTGACGTCCTGGTCGCCTGACTGACCTTTTGTGCCTGCGTGGGGCAACGTCCTGGTCATCCACCTGACCTTTGTGCCTGCGCGGGCCTCTGTCCTGGTTGCCCACCTGAACTTTGTATTTTGGTTTTTGTCTCTGGCCCTCCTGCCGAGGCCCCCTCTGTCCGCCCTCTTCTGGTTGTTTTTGGTTTTTGTCTCTGTTTGTGTCAATTAACTTCATTCGGTTCACTTGCTCCTAGCATTCAGTCTCCTCGTTTCATCTGGTTCTTGTTCTATATATACACATCTGTTCTGTTCATTCGTCGCGAAAACATTATGGATCACTTCACTCTGTTGTTGTTTTGACTCATGTCAAGTTTATGCCAAGCTTGTCTTGCCTGCCTGTCCATGTCTGTTTTTGCCACCACCTGCTGAAGTAAGTTTCATTTCATTTACCATCATGCTGCCTGCTCGTCTGCATTCCGGGGTCCTCCGTTACACCTCACCTGACACTGTGGTACTATTCAAATATTCTGTCCATCTAAAGATATCACAATCATACTATATGTAAACTGGTTATGGTCATTTTGTTCTGAACTGGGTTCTGAGGGTTGAAACCACAAAATGGGAACATTTTGTGGTCTCATTTGAACATTATTTAAATTTTACGTTATTTAAATTTTAACTTTACGTACCTTTTTTAACTGTTGACTAGGAGCATTAAGCTTTCAAACCTCCTATTTACTGTAAATAATCTGTTCATCAGCGTCTAACTGTTCTTCAAACAGCAGTTATAATTTTTTTCCAACAGCACCAGGCACTTAAGACTCATTATAAGGGAAAGTTTTTTGCTGGATTTTACTTTCACCATCTCAAAACAGACCAGTGTGAATGCTTACTTGCATTCACACTGTGTCCCGGTGATTCAAGAATGACATTTCTCAAAAACCTGTATAATAGCCCTTCTTTTAGGACATTACAATCCAAGGTTTGTTTGTGAAACTGTAGTTTTAAAACAGTCTTATATTAATATGAGTGATGGGAATGTTTTCTGGCATCTCAATCAATAAACTTTAAACTGTAGAAATTGTGTGAACAAAATTTTTATAGGTTTTAGAC
>JAHHUM010002604.1:1111722-1182730 GCA_036173005.1 Crenichthys baileyi
CTGGGGTTTTGGGGAATAGATGATCCCCCAAAAAAGCTGGGGATTTAGATTGGGAAAGTAAGGGGGCCCTTACATGGGGAAAGGGAATTTGGGCCCCTGAAAAAATCCCCCCAAAACTTAAAAACCCCAAAAGTTTACTCTGTTTTTAAAATTAACCCTTTTAAAAAAATTTAAAATTTCAAAAAATTTTTTCCCATAAAAAGTTTTGTTAAGCTTTCGGCATTAAAAAGGGGTTTTGTGCCCCGGGTTAGAACCCGGCATAGTCCGGGGAAGGGATTTTTAAAAAACCACTGAACAAAAGGGGCCAACAGAAAAATGCCCAAAAAGGGGAAAAAAAGGGTGCTTTACAATCACCCAGGGAAAAGATTTTTATGATGAATATCGAAACGGGAAAAATATTTTAGCCCCTTTGGTTGAAAAAGGGGGAACAAGGTTGGGGAAATAAAATTTAAAAATTTTTTAATAATAATCCCTACGTTGGGGGGCCCCTCAGGAGATAAGGGTCAGTAGCCCTTTAAGTAAAATCCCTTTAATTTCCCCCCCCCTGGCAGGTCATGTCCCCCTGTACGCGGGTTTTCCGTGGAGCATGTGCCGGGTTGCCAACAGACGGGAAAAAAGGGGAAAAAAGGCCCCAGAATGAACTAAGGGAAAATCTGGGTTTTCCCGGGTGCACCTGGGAAAAGGGGCTCCCGGTTTTTTTTTTTTTTTGGGTTTTTGGTTTTTTTTTTTTAAAAAAATGTTTTTTAAAATTGCTAAACTCTGCTATTAAAATGATTTCAAAGTTTTTTTGGCAAAGACCATTAAGCAACCTTTCATTTCAACTAAAAACCCTGGCTGCTTCTGACAAATTAAGTCTTACATATAAAAGCTGGGGTCGTGGACAAAGTTTTTGCCCGCTAAAGGGAAAAATTTTTGTATATATGGCGAAATGGGGTAAAAGGACTCAAGGGAAAGATTGACAAGGACAAAGGGTTGTAATAATTTAAAATAAATAAGTCTTATGGTTAAATTTAAAGAGGGAAAGAGGTTAAAAAGGGGGCAGGTTTATTAAGTTATTTAAAAGGTAATTTTAATTTTTTCTGGGATATTTAATTAAATCTTACAAAGAGAAACACTGCAAGGCTCTTTTAAAAAAAGGGATTTTTGGAAAACCTCCGGGTGAGAGACCCCTCTTTAAACTGGGGACGCTACAGGGGCCGGGGAAAGCTTAAAACAGTCAGCCGAGCGAACGATGAAAGTGGGGAAAGGAGAAGGAGATAATTCCGTTCCAGTTTTGAAAAAAACTGGAGCGGAAACCCCCGTAGTTTTTGGGGGACCGAGCAAAAAATTCTGGAAAAAAAGGAAGAAAAAAAAAAGAAAAAAAAAGGGTGCTCTGGATGGGCCACTAAAACGGGGAGGAAAACAAATTTTCTTTCATGGGGGGTGTAAATTTTTTAGTGGGAAAAACCAAACCCTCTAAGCAGGTCTTTACTGAGGGGAAGGGGGGATGCAGCTAAGGCTGGAAGGACTTGAAAAATACTGATGAAAAAAAGCAAACCTGTAAGAAAAGTGTAGGAAAAACGATGGAGGGGTGAATTTTTGTTTTTAAAAAATTTAAAAAAATTCCCTTTTTTTCGGGGGTTGAACACTTTTTGGGGAGGCTGCCCCACCTTTAAAGTTTTAGAAGGGGGCTGTAGCGCCAATAGAGGGTCCCCAAAAAATGTTAGGGAAAAAACCTTTATTATTATCTTAAGGGTGATTTTTTTTTTTTTCCATAGATACCATAAAAAATAAGGAAAACCCCCTCGACCAGGGATAACGGGGATAAATGGCCTAAAAATTTAACAGACCGACCTTTGGGGACTGGGTTTTTTTTTTTTTTTTTTTTTTTTAAAAGGAGTAGCCGAAAAAAAACCTTGGGTTTTTGATTGAATGCCACAGGGGACACCTTTTAAGGATTTAAAAAGGGACAACCAGCTACTACACCGGGGGGGCCTATTCAGACCGACACCGGGAATGGGGGCATGTAATTTTTTCTGATTTTTAAAAACCCAAAGGGGGGTGCACAGCTTTGCAAGGGGTTTTTGGGGTGGGGCCCGAAAATAAAAATACAAAGTGCCGGTCCTTTCGGGGCCTTTTTGTGGGCAACCTTTTTCACATTTCGGCGATGAGGGGCCCAGACAAGGGGGCCTTCAGGGGCTGATTCCCCTGTAATCCTTCCTCTGCCCTTAATTTAGAATAAAAAGAAAAGTTAGAAGCTGTTTAGAGTCGTCCTTTAAAAGTCGGGGGTTTTGAGGTTGATCACTTCTAAAGGGGGAAAGGGCCCGGGGAAACTCCGAGAGGTTTTGCCCCGCAGCAGGTGGGGGGTAGTTCGGAAAGAAAGCCGGGGACGAGAAGAATTTAAAAAAAGCAGAAAAGCTAAAACAGAGGAACGATACATTTAGACAGCCTCGGGAGATTGGGAAAATGAGAAAACCGATCAATGAGCTGCCTCCTTTGGAGTTAAAAGCTGGAAACCCGAAAAGAGTTTGGGGGAAAAAAACATGGTGTAAGTGATCAAACCTGAATGAAAAAAGGGGGGTGGGAAACACCGCCTTTGAAGAGGGACAATTTAAAGAAAAAAAAAGAAGAAAAAAAAGTGGGGTGAATACATCTTTCCTGAGACAAAAGGGTAGACCCGGGCCTAACAAGGGTGAACCGGGGGGTGGAAGGGAGCAGGCGCTAAGGGTAGAGAGGGAAAAAGGAAATCTGTTGGCCGAGATGTTGGCACAGTCACAGAGCAGGTGAGTAAAAGGGGTGAAAGTTTGAGGCCAAAATGGGGAAGAACCCCTGAACGGATGAATGAATCCTGGGGAAAAATTTTTTAGGGTGATCGGGGGTTTGAGGAATTTAAGGGTGGAAGGAAAACTGCTGGAGAAACCCGGCCCGGGGGACGCAGCGCGGGGGCCGGGGAAAGGGGGCAGGGCCACCTCAGCGACGCTTAGGGAGGAGAAGTTTTAGGGGTTCTTGAATGTGCCTTTTTCCCCTTCCCAGGCTTAGACAAGGAATAAAAGAGGGGCCCTGAAGGCCCAAGGGAAGCGCTCCTACGAAAACCCCTGGGGGGGAAGGTTATGGGGGGAAAAAAAGGCTGTTTTCGAAAAAAGTGCGAGGAAACGGGCAGAGTCCCCTAATGAGGGGTCAGCTGCAAGCGGGAAAGAACACGGCAGAAAACTTCCCCTTTAAAAACAAGGGGTTTAGAAGGGGGGTTGGATGGGGAAGGGAGACGAACAAGGGTTCCCGATTGGAAGAGGGGGCCAGGAAACCCCAAAGAGTCATGGAAGGGGGGACGGTGAAGGGTTCCCTTTTATTTTGAATTTTCCCTTTTAAACTCCATTTTTGTTTTACTGTTTATGTCTGTACTCTCATCTACGATGAGCATATGCCAGGGTGCATTTTTAACATTGTATAAAAAAAACTCATTCCCGGGGTAGTCTCAAATTTACCCGAAATTTACAAAATTTTTAAAAAAGGTATAATTTTTGCTTTGTTAGCTTTCTGGTAAACTTTTGATAAAGGGGGACCAAAAGTATGTGATCATGGCTTAAATGATAACCCTTGTTTCTTTCATTTTGATGGTGAATAAAATATTGTCAATTAGAACATTTACTTGAGTGAGACTGGATTTATTTTTTAAATGGTAGCTCCTTCCTCTTCTCTCGATCTTTAGCGCTCTCCTTAAATAATGTACTAATCCCCATTCCCATCTTTCACCTTTGTGAGAGTCCAACAGCATTTAAATAGCTTTTCAGCTGAATGTGGCGCTTGAGAAATTTCCATTTAGTCCACACTTTTCCCTCTGAAAACTCACTTGCTACCTTAGCTTTGTTGCATATTTTGCAATGCAGCCCTTTCTCACTTGAAAAAGAATAAATCTCAAAGAGTTATACCTCTTTTGCTTCTGTTTGCATATACTCCGACAGCCATTTCATTTTAAAAGACCCGCACTTCTTTTTCAATATGACTTGGTGAGTGGATGTGCCACTGCCTGTCCGCTTCGCAATAATTAGCACCCTTAACCAAACAGAGCTGTCAATGACATTGATTGGTCTAGTAAGTAAATACATGTGAACCGCATCATATCATTGGTTTACTGTAGTTACTGCCTGTTGTCACCTGTCACTGAGTAAAACGGTACAAAATAAATTATGTCTTTATTTTATTCAGAATTTAGTTAGGATTTCAATTATGTTGTGGGCGCTGAACACAGCTTAGAGGGAACACTGCTGGAGTGGAAGCTCATCTTCGGAAAAGGTTAGCGAACATAAAGATACAGTATGAGGTAAAACAGAATGATTTAGATCATAGCATATTCATGTGTAGGAGTGGCCTAGTCAAAGTGTAGACCTCAATTCAATTTAGAATATAAGAAAGACTTGAAAACTGACCAACGTTGAGTTTATCAAATAAAATCCTGATAAAATACATTCAGGCTTGTGGTTATAAAATGTGATAAGGAGTAATCAGAGGAGCACAAGCAGGTGTGTAGTTGAGAAAACGGCAAACAAGCGGATATGGTCACAGTAACTCAATGTGTAGGTCATTCAGGGCATCTAGTTAAGATAAGAGGTGACTGAAGTTAGTCAAATAGAGACTGAATGAAATAAATAAAAAAAACACAGAGAAGACATAACATTGTTCTAAAACAGCAAAAAGCCAACCTTGAAGAAAAATAATCTAACCTATCCTTCACACTGCATTAAGACTGCACTATGCTCTCCACGACATACAGAATCTATTAAAAAGTGGATGGATAAGGGCTAATTTGGTAAAGGAAAGATATATGAGACAATGTTTTATGGATAGAATTTAATTGTACATTAAATACATGAGCAGTAAAGCACAAACACACAAATATTCACACACACCAGATACTTTCTTGCTATTGGCAGCAGCCAGCCAGCTTCACAACTCTCCCACTCATCTAGCCCCACTACTGCTGACTGCCTTCACAGCTGGCATACATTGCACTGACTTTTCTTATGTAACCATGAATGTTTTTAGAAGACAAGGTAGCTTCAGTGACTCAGCATTGATCACATCCCCTAATCTTCTTTTGCTGCTATCCATAAAAGTTTAATTAGTTCTAGCATCCCTGCCTCGGTCTACAGATGTAGATTTATTTAAAACACATCGCTGTTTATTCCTGCCTGTCCATGTCTGTTCTACATACAGTTTTTAAAAAGGAATGACTCCGATTGGAAAATACTTATTCCGAGCTTTTAGCACACACAAACATACAGTACTTTACTTGATCCATTGCTAATTTCTTTTTGCATTAATGTGGAAACATTTTTCCAGTCTTTCTAAGAGGAACTCAAACTATTTTGTTGAAAAACAGTTTTTGTCCCAGTCATTTTATTTATTAAATGGTATTTAAACATAGAAACACCACATAACTCAAAAAATGAAACACTGTTGTTTCTACACACAATATAAAATTAGACAAAGATTAACCATTTTTTTTTACCAGCAGCAAAGAAATGATAAGTGTTCTCTTTTAGCTGAGTTTACAAAAACGTTAAAGTTACAGAGTTTTAGAGAACTTTTCAAATCAAAAGCATACTCTTCTAAATTATCTGATTAAAAAACACGGTATAAACTGGCACAAGATCCTCTCTTGGGCCTTTACAAAATATAAAATGAGAAAATGAAAATACTGATGTTTGTATAGACTAATCTACGGTAAGGAGAAACATATCTTGTCTGTTTTTATTCAGGTTTGTTTCCTTAGATTTCCACCTTGAACTGTGCAGTCTATTCCCTCTCACATATCTTGTTACGTTGCTTTCAGCTGCAGCACCAGATGTTTTCAGCGGGAGAGCTGCTTCTATTCACTCTGCACTGCAACACCAAGCGGCAAACAGACACAGTAAACAGCTCACAGACATAATTAACATAGTGAACAGACTGGAGGTTTAAGCTGCTAAAGAGTCATATTCTCTTGGGATTCCACTGAGACTGAGAGCAAATTTAATTATTTTAATACTTAGATTCACCTGCTGAACTCAACATAAATTAATCTTAAGTCATACTCTCTTAAACAGCTGCTTGGTGACAGCACACTATTTAACATAGACATGGTTACATCTGCCCTCAAGTGTACAAATACAATCAAGCCCAAAATTATTCATACCCCTGCCATATATTTGAAGTAATCTTATTACTAAATTAGAATATGCGTACCCATGATGCTCATTTGTCAGATTAAACATACCTTCTAAAAATAACCTTTAAGCAGGTACTAAATGTATTTTTCATTCGCCTACATTTCTCTATTTAAAGAGAAAAAAAGAGATGAAAAACTAGGCTTAACAAAGGAGCCCAAGGACAGTAATATCCACAACAGTCTTAAATTTGAGCCTTTCATTTTAATGGCATTATAACACATAATGCCACAGGAAAATAATGCTCCAATATCACCATCCTGTATATTTAAATCCTGTACATTAAATTGTAGCACACACCCTTTGATTATCACATAAACCACCCTGCATTATTTGAAACATTCTGCCATATTTTTGCATATCATGGATGCTGCATATGGACACCACTGCAACATACTCACATATGTCAGCAATGACCAAACAATAACCTCATTTTTATGCTCGCACAACACTTGTTTTATTTTCATTGCGGCATAAAATGGTCGCATCTCAAAGGGAAGCATCAGTCACTGTCTGAATAATTTATTTAACAATTATCTGACCACCTGGGGCCAATCAATAAATCATTGCAATATTCCCAGACAGCCAGATGATCCTTTAACATAAAAAAAACAGACTGTGATATTACAGAACATATTGTACCTGATCATGACCCAGCGGAACACTGTGAATTCCAAGCCATTGATCTGTTTTTGCAATGGGAGACATTTTTACAAAAGTGAGGCACATGGTTCAAAGGCACAAAAAGACAATGTTCTACAGAATCCCCTTCATTTCATTATGTTTTGATCTACATGAAACATGTTTTTAAAACACCAGCTGAAGTTTTAATGAGTATTTTGGTAGTATGATAGGCAATTTCTCATGTAGGAGGATGACTGAAGGGGGATTAAGCTGCTCACTCTGGGCTGGTTGGTTTGGAGACAATCCACTGTGTATATTGCTCCCTGATGAGAGTTCTGTGATGTTGGTTTTTTCAGGTGAGATGGCAATGGAGGGTAGACAGGGAGCGAGTTGCTTGTCAGCTGGGAGAGGAGGAGTAAATAGCAATGGGAAGACCGGTGAGGGATCCACCTGGATCTGGAGTAGATGCTCTCATTAGGGAGTTGTGCAAAAAGGTGCAGGCAATTAGTCTGGGAATACTAAGGGAACTTAAGGCAAGTTTCAGGTAAGCATAGTTGCACTCCTAAAGTGCCTCTGACATCGAATTGTTATGAGAAATCCAGTTACATTTATGGAAAGGAAACATTAATAAAATATTTGAAAATTATATTCTGTATATATTGAATATTTCTGGGCGACTTTGGACTTGCGAAATTTAACTGCAAAATATACCTATTTGTGTCACAATTGTCTTTTATCACTTCTTAAATCCTGATATAAGTCAATTACTGCCCAATTTCTTTAATATTAAGATGGTTTCTTTCATTTTCTGCATTTGAGGAAAAGGGTAGCAAGTCTATAAACAAAAAAACAGTACTTCCCTAACTGCCTTGTGTGGGCAATCTTTAGTTTACAAACTTTGTGTTTACACAGCCTCCCTGGTAAGGCCTACGCCAGGGTATTGGAGAGGGGAGTCCGGCCTATAGTCGAACCTCGGCTTCAGGAGGAGCAGTGTGGTTTTTGTCCCGGCCGTGGAACACTGGACCAGTTCTATACCCTCTACAGGGTACTCGAGGGTTCATGGGAGTTTGCCCAACCAGTCCACATGTGTTTTGTGGACCTGGAGAAGGCATTCGACTATGTCCCTCGTGGTGCCCTATGGGGAGTGCTCCAGGAGTATGGAATCTGGGGCACTTTATTAGGGGCCATCCGGTCTCTGTACAAGCGGAGCAGGAGTTTGGTACCCATTGCCGGCACTAAGTCGGACCTGTTCCCGGTGCATGTTGGACTCCGGCAGGGCTGCCCTTTGTCACCGGTCCTGTTCATAACTTTTATGGACAGGATTTCTGAGCGCAGCCAAGGGTTGGAGGGAGTCTGGTTTGGGGGCCAGTGGATTTCGTCTCTTCTTTTTGCAGATGACGTGGTCCTGCTGGCCCCCTATAGCCAAGACCTACAGCATGCGCTGGGGCGGTTCGCAGCCGAGTGTGAAGCAGCTGGGATGAGGATCAGCTCCTCCAAGTCCGAGGCCATGATTCTCAACCGGAAAAGTGTGGCTTGTCCTCTTCAGGTTGAAGGGGAGTTCCTGTCTCAAGTGGAGGAGTTCAAGTATCTCGGGGTCTTGTTCAGGACTGAGGGAAAAATGGAGCGGGAGATCGACAGACGGATCGGTGCGGCTGCCGCAGTAATGGGGGCGCTGTGCCGGTCCATTGTGATGAAGAGAGAGCTGAGCCGAAAAGCAAAGGTCTCGTTTTACCGGTCGGTCTACGTTCCTGCCCTCACCTATGGCCATGAACTTTGGGTCATGAGCGAAAGAACGAGATCCCAGTTACAAGCTGCTGAAATGAGCTTCCTCCGTAGGGTGGCCGGGCTCTCCCTTAGAGATAGGGTGAGGAGCTCGGCCATCCAGGAGGGGCTTGGAGTAGAGCCGCTGCTCCTCCACATCGAGAGGAGCCAGTTGAGGTGGCTTGGGCATCTATACCGGATGCCTCCTGGACGCCTTCCTCGGGTGGTGTTCCAGGCATGTCCCACCGGGAAGAGACCCAGGAGACGGCCCAGGACACGCTGGAGGGACTATGTCTCTCTGCTGGCCTGGGAACGCCTTGGGCTCCCCCCGGAGGAGCTGGAGGAGGTGTCTGGGGAGAGGGACGTCTGGGTGTCTCTGCTGAGTCTGCTGCCCCCGCGACCAGGTCCCGGATAAAGCAGAAGATGACGACTTTGTGTTTAATCTAATAGAGTCCACCGACTCTGAAAGAAAATTTCATTGGAGTAGATCTTTATCAGACAATGCTGAAATCACTTTTAAAGAATCTCTTCCCCTGTCAATTTTTGCAGTATCACAGAGTGGTACAACAGGGGCCACCCACCTAATTTGTCCCCCCTAACAAATTGATTGTTGTGTTAATAAAGTTACCACTCCATCACAGATTGACAACTACTCCTCTGAAAAAGAAGCAAATCAGTAAGAAAAGGTTGGCTACTTGGTTTAATTCATATCTACATTCTATAAACAGACCTGTAGGAAGTTGAAGAAAAAATTTAACTACAAATGTAGATAAATTTTACTTATGTCCTGGCTCATACGTGGCAGGGTAATTCTGTTTTCCGCTTCCTCTTTACCTCTGTGGTGTTTACTAGGGGGCATGGGTGTGGGCACTGATTTAGTCTCCTCTTACGTCTGCAGCTCATCAAGCAACCAGTTTGAAAAATCTGCTCATCCGCTGCCAGTTGTTCCCTAACACATGGTAAATCTGCATTATTGTTCTATGTATTGATTCCTTTTGTATTAGTTATTCTGTCGCCTTGTGCTTCAGTGAACACTGTGTTTGCCCTCCTACATCAAACAAATTATCAATACTTATCTGGAGCATTACCTAGCTTCTCCTCCCACATCAGCATTTGGGGTGCAGTTGCCATCTCTTGCCCTTCTGCCCATCTCATGCATCCACCAACACCACAGGAGCCTTATCAGGTCAGCCAGATTACAATTCCCACCACCCACAGCAGCAGTATCAGCACTCTGTTGAACCTTAGTGTCTCGTCCAGCCAACCAAATCCATTTGACTCCAACAGGTTTCTGTCTAAAGATCTCAAGCCATTTTGCTATTCTTCATTGTACAAGAAAACTGCTAAATCTTTCTATGCTTTCTCAGTGTGTTTCTGCATGTGGGCTGAAAATAAAATTTGTAATGATCCTGCCAGTCTGCTTCCCAGTTTCCATTACTGTTCACGTTCACAGAGAGTCACGCTCATTCAGCCTTCCCCTTGCCTTTAGTCCCACTCATGCCACTCACCTGTTTCAACTGCTACTTAAGATCCTTCCAACCACAGACTCTTTACCAGATTAAGTCATAGAGCACGTTTATCCAGATCACCAACCTTCCCTTCCTCTTTCCAGCTGCTCCTGAGTGCATCTACCAGCGTTTTGGAACTTCCACCACCCTATGTTTTGCAATAAAATTCGTAAATTGTATTCTGTCTGGTTGTCAATTCAGGTCCACTAAGGCAGAGTTTACAATTTCCTTTCATTCATTCATTCATCTTCTGTACCGCTTCTTCCATAGTGGGTCACGGGGGAGCTGGTGCCTATCTCCAGCAGTCTACGGGCGAGTGACAGGGTACGCCCTGGACAGGTTCCAAAGAGCACTACTATCCAATATTGCAATTTTTGTGTGGTTTTTAGAGTTTTTAGAAATAGAAATGAAAGCACAGTTATGCACTACGAGGCTCCTGTCTTTAGGAACCAGTAGATAAGCTCCACTGATTACATCCCTGGTGTTGTATTAGATAGCAGTTGATATCAATTATTGTCCTGACTGGTCCTTCAAAATATATTTAAATACCTTGTCCACTTATGTACTGTTTTTTCTATTTACTTTTGTGTATTCATTTCTTTTTCTTTTTATAACATGTAATGAGACCGAGATGTCACTGGTAACATCCATTAACCGGAGAGAGAGGTTTTCGGACATGTTTGAAATGTAACTGATCATTTTCATTTCTTGCACCGTCTAGCTCGGTCTGATTCCGAGTGACAGCTAAATGGGTAACATGCTAAAATTGTAGGCTGTTAGGTTTCGGCTGCTGAAACACTTCAAAAAAGGATATCATCTCCAGCCTGCCAATGGTGTCGTCATGCAAAATCGAGAAATAAATATATTTTTTAAATTTAATCAAAACAGCATTTGGTCTGCACTATATCATAATTTCATCAAAATCTTGGCCGTGTATGGATTTATTTCTCCACCTGCTGGATATCCAGGTCAGGGAAATCTCAGCTGGCAGTGACTCCCTCATGTTTATTCAGCAGTAGCCACCTGCAGAGAAAAAGAAAATGCTTTCAATTTGTTCTACAAAAAGACAGATAATTGTTTTCTTTGCTCTTTTTGGCTTAAGAACAATCATGTATACAAAGCTGTGGAAGTGTTTCTATTCCAGGGAACCTGACACTGACTGATCTAAAAATTGGGCACAGCAGATATTAGAGAACAGCCCAGGCCCTGGATTATTATTATAATATTATTATTATGAGAGTCATAAAAGGAATATGGTGGAAAAGTTTTTAAGATGCACAGTAAATAATTAGATTTTTATTTTAGAACCAAATGCCACTATATTTTCTATTTCATAGTTGTTCAAAATATCTCAGTTGTGCTTTGTGATTTAGGGTTAAAACCATCTGGCCTTTACAGAGTTTTAAAATTATTCTGGTCTCAGGTATCTCAGGTGTCCAAAATTGTACAATAAACAAACCTAGCCTTAGGAATTAACTGCGATTGGTCACATTTTTGGAAAACACCCAGGCCTGATAATTGCCTGACCTGTAGAACCAGGAAATCAGTCAAAAAAAGACCTGTCAGACACCATCAAGGTGGTTAAAACATCTAAAAAAAAGCATCGCACTATGCCCAAATCTAAAGAAATTCATGAACAGATAAGAACCAAGTCACTGACATCTACTGGGATTACAAAGGCTAATAACTTTTTAAGGCTTTTGGCCACCAGCAAACAGTGTCACGTTCTGGGCTTGCGGTGGACCAAAGTGCAGACAAGAGCTGGGCATCAGCATGTTTAAGGCAGGTTTCATCTTTATTTAAAGGGTTTTTCCAAAAACGTAGCATAAGGTTTCCAAAAACGTAGCAAAAACGTAGCCTAGTCACTGCAAGAATTTACATGAGTAGAGCCGAAAACTTACATGAAAACTCAGAGCAGGAGCGTAGCGCAAAACTGAACATAGTTATGGTAGTGAACGGGAGGAACCAGCCAAGAACAAAGAAACTAGACCAACTAATATACCGAGGGTAACAAAGGGCAGATAATCAAAAGAACTAGGAACAGGTGTGACAAGGAGGCAGGGAGGCTGAAGGAACAGATGAAACTAATACAGAGGCTGGGGGGAAGTGGACTAATAAACAATAACCCCAACCCAAAAAAATAAAAACAAAGATAAATAAACCCAAATGAAGGGGAAAAAAAAAGGGTCAAGAATAAACCATGAACTAAAGGGAAACCCGGAGAAACCCGGAGGGAACAGAAAAACACAACAACCCAAGATCTAAAACTAGCAAACCTAAGAATTAACAAAAAACCCATAAAAAAAAACGTGCCCCACAAAATTTTAAAAAACCTAAACCAAACACTGACTTAAATAAAAAGGAAAAAGGAAAGCAGGAAAATGAGGACTAGAATACATACCCAAAACAAAATTTAAACAATAAATAAAACTAACCTATCACGAGGGACTGGAAGAAGAGAGACTAAAGCTAAGAGAACTATAAAAATAATCATAAAAAAAGGGAAAAACCATTCAAAATTTAAAAAAATAGAAAACCCAACAACTAAAAGGAAAATAGAGCAGGGGAGGAAAAACTGCAAACGTAAGAGCCCGGGGGAGAAAAAAACCCAACCCCCAAAATAACAGAAGGAATAAACAAAACACAAAACCAACACAAAGTACAAAATGTCGAACCCCGACAAACAGCAGTGAGAGCCATTATTCACAAATGAAGAAAAAATGGAACGGGGGCGGGGATCCTTACCAGCAGTCGCCAGTTAACCAACATTACTACATATAAGTATTAATGACTCATCCAGGAGGTCATGAAATAAGCTAGAACAAAATCTAAAGTGATGCAGATCTCACTTGTGTCAGTTAACATCAGTTTTCATGATTCATGAGACTGGGCAAAAATGGCATCCCTGTGAGAGGTCCAAAGCAAAAACCTCTGCTGACCAAAAAGAACCTGTCTCAGTGAAAAATGGAAAACAACATGAGGGAAACCTCTTGCCAATCAATCTTTTGTAAAACTAACACAGCAACATATCATTTAAAATAGAGCATCCAACCTACAGTGAAACATGACGGTTGTGTGATGGATTGGGGCTGAATTTCTTCCTTAGAAAATGGACGACTTGACCTACAGGCACATCTAAAAAAAATAAAACATTGGGCGCAGTGCTGGTGGTGTAGGGGTTAGCGCGTGACCACATATAGAGGCTATAGTCCTCAAAGCGCCTGTCCCGGGTTCGAGTCCCAGACCCGGCGACCTTTGCCGAATGTCTCCCTCTCTCTTTGCCCCTCCATCCTGTTTGCCTACTATCAAAAATAAAAAAGGTCTCTAGTGCCAAAAAAAAAAAAATTAATATTGCCCAACAATGCCATATATTTTTTTGGTAGTCATTTCAAGTAAAACAGTTATTTTATAAAGATTTATTCCATATAGAGAAAAATATTTCAAGCTTTTATTCCTTGTAATTTTGATGATTATGGCTTACAGGTAAAGAAAACCCTAATTTCAGTGCCTCAGAAAATTTGAATATGACATTAGACCAATCAAAAAAGAATGTTTTAAGCACAAATGTCAGGCTTCTGAAAAGTATGCCGTTTTCTATGCACTCAATACTTGGTTGGGCCTCCTCTTGCATGAATTACTGCATCAATGTGCTGTGGCATAGAAGCGATCATGCTTGAAGCATGAAGTGCTCTAGAATTTCCTGGTAGGTGGCTGCATTGAGTGTGGACTCAGAAATCCCAGTGGACTGTGGAAACTTCACACTGGACTTCAAGCAAAGTGGATTCTATGCCTCTCCACTTTTCCTCCAGACTCTGGGACCTTGATTTCCAAATGAAATTCAGAAATCACTTTTTCTGAAAACAGAACTTTTAACCATTGATCAACAGTCCAGTTGCTTTTATCCTTAACCCAGGTAAGATGCTTCTCACACTGTATCTGGTTCAGGAGTGGCTTGACACTTGTAGCCAATGTCTAGTATTCGTCTGTGTTTGGTGGCTCTTGATGCACCGACTCCAGCCTCAGTCCACTCCTTGTGAAGCTTCCTCAAATTCTTGGATGGATTTCGCTTCAAAATCCTCTCAATGCTGCGGTTCTCCCTGTTGCTCGTGCACCTTTTCCTACCACACTTCTTCCGTCCACTCAATTATCTGTTAATATGCTTTGATACAGAACTCTGTGAACAACCATCTTCTTCAGCAATTACCTTTTATGGCTTACCCTCCTTGTGATGGGTGTCGATGACTGTCTTCTGAACATCTGTCCAGTCAGCAGTCTTCCCATGATTGTGTAGCTTACTGACCCAGACCGAGAGACTGTTTAAAGGCTCAGGAAATCTTTCCAGGTGTTTTGAGTTAATTAGCTGATTAGGGTGTGACACCACAAGTGTCCGGTAATGAACTTTTTCACAGTATTCTAGTTTTCTGTGACACTGAATTTTTAGGTTTTCTTTACCTGTAAGCCATAATCATCAAAATTACAAGAAGCAAAGACATACAATATATTACTCTGTGGAATTATTTTATATAATATATGAGTTTCACTTTTGGACATGACTGGCAAAAAATATTGCACTTTTATGCAATATTCTAATTTTTTAGATGTACCTGTATTTGATGGAACCGTGTTATTTCCATGTCCAACCATGTTTGTGACTTCAAGCTGAAGTGCAGTTGGGTTATGCAGCAGGACAATGATCCAAAGCACATGAGTAAGTCCACCTCCGAATAGTTAAAAAAAAGTGGCCAAGCCAAAGCTTGGATTTAAATCCGATAAAGCTGTGGCATTACCTAAAACTGCTGGGATGCTAACCCTTGCATTGTGCCTGAATTAAAATAATTTTTAATAGAACAGTGGGCCAGAAATGCTCCAGAGATATTCATTGCCAGTTTCAAACACTTGATGACAGCTGCTGAGGGTGGTACAACCAGTTTTGAGTTGAGGTTCAATGACTTTTTCACATAGGGCCAGGGTGGTTGGGGAAGTTTTTTTTTCCCCCTGATATATGAAATGATAATTTAATCAAATTAAAATTTGTTTGATGACTAGAAACATAACTGTGACCAAAAGGAAAAACACAAATAATCTGTAAGCAGGCAAATAATGTAAATATTGCCTTCCAAAACCATTAAAGTTGTTTAAATGTAGCAGCTGATTGGTGTACATTTTAGACATTTTATGGTGTTTCACTGAGATTTAGACATGAGCAGAAATGATGTGCACTCATTAAAGCACTTCTGGCAAAAAAGGTCTATGATTAAAACAGAATTGTGGGAGTTAAATGCTTACAGTGAAAGTGCATTAGAAGCTTTTGGTGAAAATTACATGTAGCTTACAGGTTGCTGCATTGAGATCCAACATCTAATTTACAAGAGAGATCTGTCTGAAAAAAAACAACCAAAACGTTACCGGCACAGTTTTAAGCTTTTGATTTTTTTTTTCCTTAAATAGGACAAGCATTTCGAATTAGCCATGTCTAGAGGTTCTTTTTCATAAGGAGAGTTGCAGTATTGTTTCTATGTTACTACCATAACATTAACCTGATGGTTCATAGGGGTCACACCGTGGGTTTGCATAAGACTGAGTGGTCAACTTGTGCAGTTATTCAGTATGTGGAGTACATATTTTTTACAGTGTTCTAGATGTTGGAACCAGTGAGCAAAAAGGGGCACCCAAACTGCTTGTGTGGTTGAAATGCCTGAATTCAGTTATTTGGATGAATCAGCCAATACTTTTGGCAATATCATGTACCCAGGTAACAATAATAGTTAAATGCTTCTGCTTTCAATGACATAGGAAAACATGATACCACTGGAAAATACTCTCCTGCATCATAAGCCAGGCTGCCATGGATTTACTTCTGACATGCCATGTAAACCACACAGATGCCCAGAGTTGACACTCAGATATTACAGCAATGACCCAATCATAACATTGCTTAACTCATGCTACAGCATGTAAATGCTCAATTCTGTTGAGGGAGGCATCTGAATCAAAAATTGAAGGCTGCACAATTGATCCTAGTACACATTGTTCTATTAAAAATTATTTTAATTCAGGCACAATGCAAGGGTTAGCATCCCAGCAGTTTTAGGTAATGCCACAGCTTTATCGGATTTAAATCCAAGCTTTGGCTTGGCCACTTTTTTTTAACTATTCGGAGGTGGACTTACTCATGTGCTTTGGATCATTGTCCTGCTGCATAACCCAACTGCACTTCAGCTTGAAGTCACAAACATGGTTGGACATGGAAATAACAAGGTTCCATCAAATACAGGTACATCTAAAAAATTAGAATATTGCATAAAAGTGCAATATTTTTTGCCAGTCATGTCCAAAAGTGAACCTCATATATTATATAAAATAATTCCACAGAGTAATATATTGTATGTCTTTGCTTCTTGTAATTTTGATGATTATGGCTTACAGGTAAAGAAAACCTAAAAATTCAGTGTCACAGAAAACAAGAATACTGTGAAAAAGTTGTATGTGTATGTGTATGTATTTCGAGTCATAGGCGACTTTCCTAAATTCAGTAGGTTGAGCTCAAGTGTCCTGTTGAGTGTGAGATGTCAAAAGGATGAAATGCAGCATAGAATTAAAGAGAGGATTACTTTGACCTTAGTGCAGGGAGATGGTAGGGATTAAAAGAGTAATACGGTTAGTTTCACATGAAGCCTTTACATTCTTTTAAAAAATAAAGCAACATAAGCAAGGATTGTAATTCATCAATATGGCAGAGAATGACAATCAGAGGTTAAACCCAAAGCAAAAACAGATACATTCCTGCTGCAAGGCTGACACTGGGGTATGTGAGTGAGAAGGCAGAGTTAAAGAAAGAAGCACAGAAAATAATTATATCTGGGAAGAAAAGTTTGCTAGTGTGCACCAAAAATTTCATTTTGATCAATGCTTCGCCTACAGAACAAAATGTGCTTCCTTTATTAGGCCAAAGTGTAATAAAGGCAACTGCAGCTAAAGCAAATGATTATTTTCTTACTAATAAACACTGCAAAGACTTTACAGGCAACAGATTAAAAGAGGGTAAACAATGGTTTAAAGCTTTTCATACAAATTAATTTTCCATTGATTTGGTTCTAAAAACAGTCTACACTTTCACATTTGGTCTATTTCTTCCACTGTCACTACTTCAAGCTATAATTCAGAGTTAGCTGTGACTAATCTCAGAAGCAGCATCTCCTTTGTGATTTGTGGAATCATTATACATATGCCTCAATAGTCCTGTTAAATCGAGAGGATAGATTATGGTGCAAGTGATGCTTAAATGCAACTAATTTCAGTTGAAAAGCTCTGATATGGTAGAGAAATCTTCACTTATTCATCATACTCAATGGTTTATTCTGTTATGGGAGGATGAGTTATGTGGCGACATAACTGCCACTGCACAAAGAAACAAAAGAATGGTGAGTAAAATGCTGCTCTGTAATTATATGAATAAACCATTTTTTCTTAACGTCCTTATAAAGTTAATATTTTTTTTACAATAAAAATTGCAACATAGACTTCATATAAAGTATTCCAGCCTCTTACTTACTAATCAAGTAACCATTTGAAATCAATGCTTTTAGTAACATTGGTTTACAATGAACAGGCATAACATTATGACCCCTCACAGGTGAAGTGAATAACACTGATTAGCTCTTCATCATGGCACCTGTTAGTGTGTGGATTATATCAGGCATCAAGTGAACTACTGGGTTTGCTTTCAGTACAGCTCCATAGTTGGCTGGCAGGATGATGCAGTAATGATAACTTCAATGTTTCACAAGCATGAGGTCCAAAAGCACAAAAATAGGCTGGGGGACGAGAGACAAAACAATACTTAAACCCAGGGCAGAAAGCTACAACCTGGCATTACAACAGGGGCTGCTAAAAGGAGGTTCTCCCAGTTTCCTATAGAAACCAGGATGAAAACATGCTTAGGAGGGTGATTACTGAAACAGGAAACAGGTGAGACTGAGTAGCGAGGCTGAGGGAACCAGAAGATTATGGCAAAATGAACACAAAGCAAAAATCCTTTACATTTGAAAAATAACAAATTACCCCTTCTCAGTTACTGGTGAGTTACTGTTGTGAAGAAAGGTTAGAGCAGAAATATCCTGCAGTAATGGTTTTCAAATAAAAAAATAATAATTAAAAATTGTTAAAATGAATGAACATCTCATAAAAATAAAATACATGAACAGAATTTGAAAAACAAATTATAGAAGACAAGAGCAAGCTAATGTAAAGAAAAAGAGGAAAAACAACTTCAAAATTGGAACAAGGGGTACGAGGCAGGAAAAGATGAGAAAGGTGACTTTTGAATGAGAGAGCACAATTAAGCTTTGTTTCCTGTTGACCACTATGCTGGTATTAGCTCACACACTTACACTCTCCCACAGTCTTTCTGCTGTCTGACTTAGGCAACATGGTGACAAGCAACTATTAAATGCCAGAACCATGTCTCCACTCTGTCATTTCTTCTGCTTTTCCCTTTATCCTCCTTTGTCTGTGAGCACTTCAGTAAGCCTCCATCCACTGTAGCCATTTCAGCTTTCCGTAAATGCTCTGGTTCTCTGGTGCCTGTCATGTCATCTGTCACACTTAGTTTGCCTATCACTTCCTTCATCCTCATCCCTTTTGTTTAGTTCTTGAATAATTTTAAATAAATATTGTATTGCAGTCATCCATTTTCTACTGCTTCTTCCATAGTGGGTTTCTGGGAACCTGGTGGCTATCTCCAGCAGTCTATGGGCAGGATGCAGGGTACACCCCGGACAGATTGCCAGTCCATCTCAGGGCAACACAGACACACACACACTCATTCATGCCTAAGAGGAATTTAGAGAAACCAACCTAACAGTTATGTTTTTGGACTGTGGGAGGAAGCCGGAGAACCTGGAGAGAACCCACAGATGCACAGGGAGAACATGCAAACTCCATGCAGAAAGACCCCCGGCCAGGGGTCAAACCCAGGACCTTCTTGCTACAGGGCAACAGTGCTACCAACTGCGCCACCGTGCAGCCCTATTGTATTGCAATAACAGACATCTCATACCAACACAAGAGGAAAACTATGTGTTGGAACCCCAGCCATGGGTTACAACATTCAAGGCCGGTATGAACGTTTCTGGTACTTTCAAAATAAATCACATTAACCTGCTTCCTAACACAGCCCAGGAAGAGGAGTCAGGGCTGGAATCTTTGACCCAAAAACACCCTCCCCCCTCTGTTTGCCCACAATCCAGCTGTATACCGCAGCTAATGGAGAGACCAGACCACGCATCAGGTGAAGGCCTTGAAACTCGAGGAAGAGTTAGACTTCTACTTTGAAGAATCTTTAGATCCAAATGGGACACCGATCACACTGATCCTGGGCAAAATGTTAAGCAATGATTTGCTGTTCGAGTACCCAGCATTCATTCATAAAAAGGGGGTAATTAAGTGAGCTTGACTTCTTTTCTGAGGCCTACAGAAATGTCCTGAGTCCCTTGAAACTCCCCACAGCAGCTCTAATTGAAGCAGTTTTCCCCATGACCTGGAGAAAAGATATCAGGATCACAGTTCGGCCGGCTGAATACAGGAATGCCCCCTTCCCCCGCCCCCCCACCACCCCCACCCCAAGGTACGGACATGTTGGACCATTTATTCGCTACTATACGTCCCAGTGTCGTCTGCTACTATACCTCCCAGTATCGTCTGCTACTACAACTCCCAGCATGCATTGCAGCTAATAGGATGGGCCGTCGCAGCTTTGATGTCACAGTGGGCTATATAAGAACACGGGAGATGCTCCACCATTGCTTTTTCTCCCACTGGAAACCAAGACACGGTTACCACGCAACGGAGGTGCGCATCATTCTGGAGAAGAAACTCACACATGGATTTTCATTCATTCTCCTTACTGGCCAAACTCATGAGAAGCTCAACGAGCTAAAGGCTTGCCGGGATAGGATGACCAGCAAGTATTACTTTACCGATCGAAGGCGTGGATTTAACACGCAACCCAAGAAAAACCCACGGAGGTTTTCCAAGGAGATTAAATTTTCCTCTTTGTTTTTGCTCCAGTTGACTGCTGACGGTCCGTCATATTTTTCCCCTTTGCCAAAGGAGGGAAGCCGACCATCTTTGAGTTTGTTACAGACGCGTAACAAACTTCCCCCTCTCTCCCCTACTCCAGAGATGACGACGTTAAGTAATCCCATTTTGTTTTATTTCTATTAGAAATAGCTTGGGCAGGATAGAGTAGGATTTTAGGGCAATTTAGAACCGACACTTAGCCGTTTCCAATGTGTTCTAAGTTGTATGTGCATGCAATGACTTGTTGGAACTTTGATTGCTGTTGGACTCTGAAAGCCACCGTGTTTTGAAGCTGTGTGTGTCTCATTGTGTTTGAACACCTGAGCGCAGACTCAGGTGAACTTAAAAGCTGGACTGCTAGAACCACATGGTGGAACACTCACTGTTCCATTGTCTTCACTCTTATGCCCCTTTTCCACTGGCTCGATTTGGCTCTACACGACTCCACTCAGCTCGCTTTGCGAGCGTTTCCATAGTGTTTTTTCCGCAGCAGTACCTACTATTTTGGTCCCTGCTCCTGAGCAGGTCCGACCAGGGCTTAGTCGGGACCACATGTGTCGTGAACAGACTGCTGTTCAGTGATTTGCCGTGGGATGAGGAGGAATGAGAAGGTTTTCGTTGAGATGGTGCAGGTAAAAATTAATAAAACTTAAGAGCAATTACAATAATATTAAGGACCACAGTGGCCGGAGCAGGTACTTTTACCATTTACAGATCATAAACCATGCCTGAAGGCTGATGGAAAAGAAAAAGGACAAATTAGCTTTCAAATTAGCTTTGCAGAGCAATGTATTTAATAACATCCTAAATCAGCTGATCACACATTAAATCAGCTGTTTAGAGACACAAACATCTCCCCCAAAATACACGAAACAATACCACCATGAAACAATGTGTTTGGTTCATACATGTATTGACAGTCCTTATGCAAAACAGCATCTGCAGAAGGAGGAAGCAGGCAGAGAGCAGCTGCCCGTAATCAGACTGCCTGCATCGGACCAAACGGGAGGACAAGTCCGCTGAATTTGCGGAGCACGAATATGCAGTATCCAACCTGAAACTAAACTCAAAGGTCATAAGTCCAAGGTTTTGCGCTTTTAAGTCCTTGTCCTCATTATTGCCATGGACAAAAATTCCTCATAAAGCCCAAAATTGTAACTTCTTCTGGCAAACTATGGACCCTTAAAACAGTCCGACAGAGCGTCTCCCCTCTCTGCTTCCCAAATAGTTTCAGGATTTGGGCGGGTCAGGGGGAAACAAAACCCGGTTACCTTCCCAAAAGTGAGCAAAACCGAGTAAAGCAAGGGGGGCGGGGCAAAACGGCCTTTGGGAAAAAGGGGGGCATTAGTTTTTTCCCACTCGTTGCGGCCTAAAAGTTTTATGACCCATTGTATTTCACTGAGCAGCCTGGTGCAGTACCATATTTTCTATTGTTTTTGCCAAAATAAAAATTTTTTCTTTCATGGGGACATTGTTTTTTTTATTTTTTTGGTTAGTTATAGTTGTTTGGGTTTTAGCCCCTTGAGCAAAAAGGGGATTTGTCTGCCCAAAATAAGGTAAAATTTTGAAAATTTATCAAGGGCCTTAAACATTACCCACAACCCCAAAAAGGACTCTCTGATTTCAATTTGTAAGAAATGTTTTTTATTAAAAAAAATAATTATGATTTTTTTTAAATTATAAATTTAAAAATTATAATTTTTCCAAAATTATTAAAATTAATCAATAATCATAACTCTTCCAGAGATAGCCGCAACACAAAGCCCCTTTGCCCAATGCCCCACATGGTTTACTGGGACAGTTTTCACTCCTAAATCTTTCCCCCCACGGAAAAAATTTTTTCCTTTTAGCACGGTTCACGTAAGAGGTAGTTTTTTGGTCGGAAAAAAAATTATTTTGGAAAAAAAGTTTTTTTCAAGACTTTTGGGCTTTTGTTTGTTTTGAGAAACTCAGCCTTTCTAATTTGCTAGCAGACTGGGCCTCTCTCCCTTTTAATGTTTTGCTCTGTTTTTGGTTTTTGGGGGGTTTAAAAGAAAAAACTTTTTTTAAAGGGGTGGTTTTTAAAACACGGGATCGGGAAATAATGCGCATTCAACGCTTATGCTTTTAATCCTGGATTAATGGATTTTGGGTTAATTTTTTTTCCCTTTTAAAGGGAAACTATAGGCTTTTTCCCGCTGAAACCGGGTTAAAACCCTCCCCCATAACCTCCACCCCCCTATCAATTTCCCTTTCCCCCTTTAATTTAAAAAGTTTTTTAGAAATGGGCTGCCCCCGGGCCCTAATCCCCTCATGCTGCCAGGATTATTTAAAAATTTTGCAGTCTAAAAAATTTTGTATCGGTATTAAAATCAATTTATGGGGAGGTCTATTCTTTGAAGAATCTAAAGTTAACCCCCAAATTATTTATACCACTGGCAGATTTAGGTTCAAAGTAATATTTTAATTTGAACATGTTTCCTCTAAATGAAAGTAATATTTACATTTTGGAACGGGCCAGCTAGAGTCCCAACTTGAGTTTGAATTAATACCAATAACCATCTGATTGTTTATTTTGTGCAGTTTGAGGGACCATTTAATTAAAACATAAATGTTTTTGAACTGTTTGGGCGCAAAAAATTTTATGTACCAGCGAAACTGCACCCGTATTTGGGGGGGGATTTAAAAAGCCTAATCTTTACTTTAAGATACAACTAGTTTTAAATGGGTTTCTGAGAAGGTTGAAAAACCTATTTGTTTTAAAACCCCGTCCCCGAAAAGGTTTTTTTTTTTAGTTTCCCAAAATGGGAAAAAACCTTTATTAAACATAATATTTTCCCCCCAATAAACACCTAAAATTTTCCAAAATTTAAACCCCGCATGGTTTGGGACCATTTTAGTCCCCGATTTCTGGGAAAGCCAGCAGTTTTTTGTTTTCCTATTTTTAGGTTTGAAAAAAAACAAAAACCCTGCTATTTTTAAAAAACCACAGAGTTTCCCACCCCCACTTTGGAAAAAAAGTTAACGGGGTATTTGCGGGTTTGGCTGTTCAAAGATTATTACTGTAAAAAGAAAAATAAATGGGTTCCAACCAAGGAGGGAAATTTCTCCCGGCCCTTTGAAAGGGAAATTTATTAAAAATACCCCGCATGCCAATATTTTTGAAAATGAAACTCACCATTTTTATTTTCCCTTTGGGATTTTTAAAGGGGGGTATTATTTTTTACTGCTTGGTGAATATAATGGATGTATGTATGTAGCATAATTCTTTCTGGAAGGATAATTTCTTTTTCTCCACCTACTTAGCTTTCTTCTTAGCTGTGAGGGACTGAAGCATGTTCCATCATATTTCAAGGCTCAAGGCATCTTACACATTGAATAAGGCTTTTATTGCTTGTTTATTTTATTTTTTGCAATGTGTCATCGTTAAAAAAGATTGGCTCACTAGATAATGGCACAGTTGCAAACATTAGAACATCTATTCTACCACCAACTCTATGACTGAAACAGTCATGTGGAACTACAGTTGTGCTCATACGTTTACATACCCTGGTGAAATATTTAATTTTTGACAATTTTTCTGAGAATATGAATGCTAAAACAAAAATGTTTGTTTCACTCATGGTTAGTGGTTGTGTGAACCATTTATTTTCAAACAACTATATTTACTCTTTTTAAATCATAATGACAGCAGAAACTACCTAAATGACCCTGTTCATAAGTTTACATACCCTGGTGATTTTGGTCAAATAAGACGCACACAAGTTGACACAAAGAGGTCTGTATGGCTACTAAAGGTAATTATCCACACATGTGATCTATTTGCTTGTAATCAATGTGTGTGCACAAAAGGTCAGTGAGCTTCGGGGCTCCTGACAGAACCTTATATCTTTCATCCAGTGCTGCACTGACGTTTCTTGTTTAAGAGTCATGGAGAAAGTAAAACAATTGTCAAAAGATCTGCAGGAAAAGGTCCTTGAACTGTACAAAACAGGAAAGGGATATAGAACGATATCCAGGGGACTGAGCATGAAAATCAGCAGTGTTCAAACTCTAATCAAGAAGGGGAAGATAGGAAATCTGTTGAAACCAAACCACGGTCAGATAGACCAACAGAAATTTCAGCAAAAACGGCCAGGAAAATTTTTCAGAAAGCAAAGAAAAACCCTTAACCTCAGCTGAAATACAGGACTTATAAGAAAAGTGGTGTGGCCATTTCAAGATGCATAATAAGGAGGCACTTGAAGACAAATAGACTGTGTGGTCATGTTGCCAAAAGAGAGCCTTCATTACGTAAATGCCACAAAGTATCCTGCTTACAACAGCCAGACAGCACATAGACAAGCCTCATCATGTCTGGAAAAAAGTCATTTAGATTAATGAGACGAAAATATAACTTTCTGGCTACAACCATCAACATTACATTTGTAGAGAAGTAAATAGGCCTATGATGAAAGGTACACCATTCCTACTGTGAAACATGGAGGTGGATCACAGATTTTTTGCGAATGTATGAGCTCCAAAGGCGCAGGAAACTTGGTCAAAATTGATGGCAGGATGAAAGCAGCATTTATCAGAAAATACTGGAGGATAATTTGTACTAAACAAGAAGTGAATGACAACAATCCAAAACACAAGGCCAAGTCAACCTGTCATTGGCTACAGCAGAACAAAGTGAGGGTTCTGGAGTGGCCATCCCAGGCTCCTGACCTCAATATCATTGAGCCACTCCGGAGAGATCTCAAACAAGCAGTTCATGCAAAACAGCCCAGAAACTTGCAGGAACAGGAAGCTTTTTGCAAAAAGAATGGGCAGCTTTTACCATCTGAGAAAATAAAGAGCCTCATCCACAACTACCACAAAAGACTCCAATACATGGTGTTAAGAACTGGGGTATGTAAACTTTGGATCAGGGTTATTTGGGTAGTTTCTGTTGTTATGATTTGAAAACTCTCAGTCAGTCAGTCATTTTGTACCGCTTCTTGCATAGTGGGTCACTGGAAAGCTGGTGCCTTTCTCCTGCAGTATATGGGCGGGAGGCGAAATACACCCTGAACAGGTCGCCAGTCCAGACCTGGGTAGTTTGGGTAGTTTCTGTTGTTATGATTTGAAAACAGTAAACATAGTTTTTTGACAATACACAATTTTTTACACAACCACTATGAGTGAAAAAAACTGTTTTTTGTGTTATCATTCATATTCACTGAAAAATGGCCAAAAACTAAAAACTTTCACCAGTGTTAACAGGTTATTGCGCCTGTCTGTTGATCTCTGCAGCTCCTCCAGAGTTACCATGCTTTTTTTAGCAAACTAAATACAAATTCATGCTAAACTTCTCAGATTTTCATTTTCATTTACCCTTCATAATTATGCACTACTTTGTCTTGTTCTACCACATAAAATCCCCACAAACTACATTGATGCTTGTCACTGTAACTTGTAGTTTAAGGGGTGTAATTTCATTTGCAAATTTTGTAAATGCTGAACGTATGAAGGTACATGATCTTCTAAGACTTCTTACTTTGAAATTGTTGTCAGCGCTATGCAGTTTAATAGTGCAAAGAAGCAGCTCATTTGCCAATAGATGAAGGTGCAGATTTATTTTATATGTTGGAGGAATCCAATAATCCTTTGGGATTGCATACTACACACAGTTACAGCTTACATTTACATTTACATACACAGCATAACAAGAAATAATCCTTTGTCCTCAAAATCTGATTTGAGCATCAGATCAAACTAAATATTTCCTGTTTTAAGTCATTTAGGTTTACCAAAATTGTTTCTATTTCCTATATACCAGAATAATTTGAAATTATTTAGATGTGATAGAGATCAGAAATGTTTATCCCTTTGAACAGTTTGGTAAAACCCAAACGTTGATGTCACTGATTTGTACATTTCTTATTGGATAATTCACATAATTTTACTAAAACAGAGGCCCACTTGTGGATATATTTTAGGGCAACGTCTTAAAAAAATTGAATATGAATATAAATCCCAGACCAAATCAAATCAAATCAACGACCTTGAAGATGCTGGCAGACATTGGTCCTATTAGTCCATAACTGACAGATTAGAGTTTGCAAATGCACTTGTGGACAAACTGTAATTTTTGCAGAGATGCCTTGTGGTCTGATGAAACTAAAATAGAAGTGTTTTACCATATTGACAATCATTACATTTGGAAGAATGGGGTAAGCTTGCAAGCATGAGAACAACATTTAACTGTAAAGTACAGGGGTGGCACTAACATGTCGTGGGAATGTTCTGCTGCAGAAGGGACTGGTGGACTTTATCAAACAGATGGCATCCTGAACACAGATCATTAGGTGGAAATACTAAAGCAACAGGTCAAGACATCAGCCAGGAAGTTAAAATGTTGCCAAGCCAGGCCAACTTTATTTATAAAGCGCTTTAAAGTCAGCAGGTACTGAACAAAGTGCTGAACAATAAGAATGATTAAAATAAGTGAACAAAAACTGTAGATTTTGAAACAAATACAATATTAAAATAGAAACAAAATTCAAGTGGCACAAATTAGCCATCAAAATGGACAATAAGTCTTGTTATGAGTGGCTTGAGAACAATAATGTCAATGTTTTGGAGTGACCATCACAAAGCCCTGAACTCAGTTCCAGGCAAAAATGTGTGGACAGAGGTGAAAAGGTCTGAGTGAACAAAGCAGTCTGCAAACCTAACTCAGCTCCACCAGTAAGTCAGCAGAAATGGGGCAAAATTCTGGCAAACAATTGTGGGAAGTTTGTGGAAGGATACCAAGTCAGTTTAAAAGGCAGTTCTACCAAACACTAAGGAAATATTTGTAATTTCAAGGTATTAACCAAGAGGAATAATTTTAGTAATCCTGACAAATCCTGCTGCTTCAGCTGTATCAGAGCCTTTTTAAACTGTAAAATGAAAACATTTACTTCCATTCCATTTCTACCAAGATTGCATGGATAAAAAGATGACCTTCTGGCAACTAATTGCAGCTACTAATTAGTCTGATGTGTTAAGGCCATGAAACAGCTTTGCTTCCCCATCAGTGGAACGGCGCCATCTGTGTAAGGATCCCCAGACAATACAAGAAGCAGCCTTGTGTTGAGTACAAGTGGGTTTTGATGTGATGTTTTTAAAGTATTCTTACCTGTACCATTCTCTGAGGTTTACCATTGTTGTTCCTCTGCACTAATTGGATTAATTACAGACAGTCGAATGTGGAGAAGTAGACACATGCAGGTCCCTGAAGTGCCCTGTCTGTTCAATCTGCTTATATTCAGGTTGTAAGCTATACAGGAGAGTTGTATTCTATAAAGACAAACACTCCCATAATATATTTAAAAAAACACATATTTACATTTGTTATATGCCTACGGTTGTACCAAGTACTGTTTATAGCCAGGTAATAAATTATTGGTGTTATGCTGTCAGTGATGTCACAATTAAAAATAAAATGTACTGACTGCAGAAACAAAATCTTCATGTCCCTGCCATCTCACTACCTCAGATCAATACTAAACATTGAACGTGCTGCATCCTTCACTCAGCACTCCAGCAAAATGTAGTGCTTTGATGCAGTGGAGCAGTACGTTTGAGGATGTGTTAAACTGCTGGCCTCTGACAGGAAAACAGATTCATTTTTAAAGTGTGATGTGTGTACCAGCTGACTGTAAAAACACAACAATGTTAAATTAATAATAATTTGGTTTATACAGATAGAGTTGATCCATAAAACAACCATTTTATAACAGCATACTGGAAAGGTGATCAGATTTGATATTGATCAAGGTCTATGAAAATAAAGTTTAATTATCTAATATTTTAATCGAGTCAAGTTCAATATAAGTCTTAAACCCTAATCTGTAAGGTGATTGATTGATCAACAGAAGTATTCCTGAACCTTTTCACATCATTTTTTTAAGAATTTATGTGATAGACTAACACAAAATAGGGCAAAACTGTGAAGTCCCTGGAAAAGCAAAGATGTTTTTTTTAAAGTGAAAATCACTTTTCAATCTGTGATCTGTAAATAGAACAAGTATGGCACATAGAAAAGGCCCAGCGGCCCACTGTAACTGTAGAGGAGCTACAGAGATTCAGAGCTCAGATGGGGGAGCCTGTCCATCGAAAAATTATTGGTCACGCACTCCACAAATCTGGCCTTTATGGAGGAATAAAGAAAGCCACTGATGAAATAAAGCCACTAGAAATCTAAATTGCAGTTTGCCACCAGTCAAGTGTGGACAGAGCAAACATGAGAAAGACGACCTTGGACGAACCCCACAGCAGTATTGATAGGTCAATGTTGCAAGAAAACCTGTCAGAGGCTGGGAAGGACTTGTTTCTCATTTTATTATGGTAATTGGGTTTCTCGTTTCAGATAACTCCACTAACTGCCCTTCCATGGTTTCCCCTGTCTGTGATTACTTGGGTTGAACTGTTTACCAATCTGAGCCCTGTTTCAACCACAAACGGTAAAACTAGTAAAGTAAACATACAGTATTATCCTAATTTTGAGTAAGATAAGAATTAAAAACTAAAGACAAACTAAGGAGCAAAACGTTGAGCAGCATCGCAAGAAGTTTACATACACTGGTAGTTTGACTTTAACCAATATAGTAAGGCCCAGATTAGGCCTGTACCAACCTTTGCTGAAAGACCACTCAAAGAGTAAGAAGGGTTCACTCTAATAGTGACATAACAATCCAGATTACAGTTTGCAAATGCACATTGGGACAAAGACATTTTCAAGACATTTCCTTTTGTCTGAAAACTAAAATGAAATACTTGACCATATTGACCGTCATTTGATTTGCAATCAAACTGTGAAGTACAGGGGTGGCAGCATAATTTTGGGTGGATCTTTTGCTGCTGAAGGGACTTGTTGTGATTATTAGTATGAATATCTTATTTCATATCACTATTTTACTATTTTATTAAATAAAAATAAGGTCTGCTAAGTGTTGTCCGGTGAATACCAGCCCAATAAGGCAGTGGTATTAGGATAATAGTGAAAGGGGTGAGCCAAGCTCTGACGTTACTGAACAGCAAAATTCCCGCACACACCCTGAATAAAAATTTACAAAAATTTCTTAAACACAAGAATTTTTAAGGGGAAAAAAAAGTCAAAAAATATTTCAATCAACAAACTTTTTACTATATTAGAACAATCCAGCTAAACTACAACACAAGGGTTTATTCCAGTTTAAGGTTATGCCCTTTAGCCTGAGGAATGCTGGCGCCACCTTCCAGCGATTAATGGAAACAGTTCTCAGAGAACTAAGAAAGGAAATCTGTTTTGTCTTGTATTGATGACATTATAGTGTTCTCAGATACGATAAAACAACATTTGCAGCATCTGGAAGCATCTATAAAGCCCATCTCACCTTAAATGTAAAAAAATGTCGGCTGCTTCAAACTCGAGTCTATTTCCTGGGCCATGTGTATATTGTATATTGTACATTGTAAATATGTATATTCTGTAGTGCAAAAACAAAAACCAAAGAGCAAAGTGTACCGGAGTCAAATTCCTTGTTTGTATGTACAAACTTGGCAATAAAGCTGATTCTGATTCTGATTCTGATGTGGTCTCTGACAAAGTAGTGGAAGTGGACCCATGTAAAATCTACCGCCAACTGACTTAAATGGTCTGCAAAGGTTCCTCGGTTTAGTCGGCTGGTATCACAAATTCATTCCCTGGTTGGCCGACCTAGTCACCCCCCTAAATCACCTAAAAAAGAAGGGAGTGTCTTGGAAGTAGGCACCGGAGTGTCAAGCGTCATTCGAGCACCTCAAGACTCTGCTGCTATCACCACCAGTGCTGGCTCAGCCACAGCCATATTTACAGATCACTCTGCATTAGCCTGGGCATTTAATTGCCACAAGACCTCATCCAGGCTCACTAGATGGACATTAAGGCAAGAAACTGGTGAGACTGTTTAATTTTGTCACGGTGGGCCACCGCCCCTTTTTGAGCATACTGAATATCTGCCTGTCATATGAACTCTCCGTGAGGAATATATCTAAGCGGAACTAATAAACTTTGGGACTAGGCTGCCCTGTACTATCAGGACATAAGCTTTGTGTGATATATGAGCATTGTGTTTGGTGTTAATTGTTATGTTTCTTTGCTAGACAAATGCTGGGTGTATGGGGATTGATTAGCAGGTGACTAATCCCTTCTGTGTGGTGTTTTTTTTTTTGAGCAAATTAAAGTTTTGTTAAGCTTCCCAAGTTACAAACACTACCCGTGACTTAATTTGCGTAATTGTAATTAACACTTTGAGTGTTAGATGGAAAAAGAAATGTTACAATGTCTAAACTTAGTTAGGATTAAGAGGCTTTAGGACAAAATTTTAAAAAGGCCTTCCAGTGGGAAAGTTGTTGCTGACAATGGTGGTAAGACCAGTTATTGGGTTAAGGAAGCTATTACCTTTTTTCACACAGTGTCAGATTGGTTTAAATAGCTCTCAAAATAAATTAAACCGTCGTCAAACTATATTAGGTATTTGCTTAGGATACCTTTAAAATAGATATTTGTTTGATGACTTTAAACATGTAAGAGTGACAAAAGAGTGGAAAATTTATATATAGACAGATTCCTCACAATTTCGTTAATTTTCCATTGTTTGTTCGGGGGGCACGGGGGATGGGCATAACCTTCAGACCAATGCTGATTAAATATAGAGTAAGCTACCACAGTCTATTGTGCAAGGGCCAATAGGTTTAACACATGTACCAGATAAACAGAAGTACTGTCTGTATTGTATTTTTGTATTTTAACTTTAGTTATAGGAACTCTATAGGCGCTCTGTGTGGCGAGATCTGCTGCAGCTCCATCTAGATTTGAGCTCCTGTGCATGGCAGGATCTACTGAGGCTCTTTTTACATTTGAACTGCTCTGTGTGGCTGGATCTGCTGGGGCCCAACATACACTTTGGCTGCTCTGGATGGCTTGGTAAGCTGATGCTGTCCCTGCACCTGACTTGCTTTGTGCTTGAATCCCTGTTGAACCTGGCTGCTCAGCTGACTGTGGGAAAACAACATTCAATTTGTTGGCTATGTTTTTAAAAGGTTATTTGTGATAAAACATTAAATTTTTTCCAGTTTAGACTGAATTTTGTAAACCTAAATATTTTGTCTTATATACTGAGGAAGGTAACAAACACATTTTTGTGAAATAACACCTTAAAACTTTGAACACACAATCAGTTATTGTGGAAGGCACTTGTGTGAAACATCTACTTTTTACATCTATTGTAAGTAAATAATAGAAACATTTTCACTTACCTTATGATAGCCACATTTGCATAGGATTTTTTTCCCAAATGTATCGATTGTCCGAACTTTCTGATTGAAGACAGGAGTCAGTGGACATGAGTCCATCTGCTGGATGACAGCCTTCCATCTTCTGGCTCCAGGTCTCTTACCGGTGGTAAACCACTTAAACTTACCCCTGAGCATACAGCTGCATAACACCAGCCCAATAGGCATCCGGTTTTCCCGTTTTCGTCATCCCTAAAACCTTTAAAAATCACAGCAGATGCCACATATGTCATAATATTTCAAGCAAAAGTCGCACCTTACCTGAATGATAAACAATACGTAAAAATAATAATGTAAAGTGAGATTTTATTTGTAACCCTTTGTACTCCTTGCAGGAGAGTGTCTTGGTCTGTCGCCCATGTAGCCTAAAAAATAGTACAATAAAAATTGTTTACTTTTTAGGACAAGCACATCTCTAAATGGCAATATCTGTTATAAATAAAAGTCATCTTACCAGGCACATACTGCGGTGTTGTTGATGGTGACTAACAATAAGTTGGTATTATCTTGTATGGGCTGGCAGTCTTCAAGCAGCTGTTTAACATGGCAGTAGGTTGCACAATTAACTGTAGAATGGGCAGAACTTTTCCCTTGCAGTCTTTTGGTCGGTTCCTCGCTTGTTGGTATTCTTTTAGTAGCTTGAGGCAAATGCACTCGGTGATTCTAGTGGTGTCAGATCTCTGGGCAGCCTGGCCATGAGTCATGTACAGCCTGTGTGGAAAAACAGATTATTAAAGTTGCAGAAAAAAATTGCTAATTCATTTACACTAATTTGAATGAAGCAGTAATGAAATGTCATAGAAATACCTTTTCTCACTTTTGATCAGCTTAGTAAAACCTTCCTTAATCTTCTAGTCTTAAAACTTTTAAAAATACAAATTGGATTTCCAAAACATGACTTGGATTTTTTTAGTTAATATGCAAGCAAAATTTTGCATTTTTTCAAATAACAGGTCACCTTTCAGCTGCCAACTGACCTGGTGCAGAGCCACTGCTTTTTGGGAAGCTCTCCATGGCCCCGGGAAGTTCTATTTCGTATAGGCTATCGCTAGTGGGTTTAAACCCCCTTGCACGTAGCGCACCACTGAAAACTTTAGTCCACCCCAACCCTGCTGTGTAGGCCCCCACCCCCGGCCGTATAAATTACGGTGAGACCGGGCCAACGGCTCCCGGGTTTTTTTTTGCAACAGCTTAAAGGGTGTTTTACTAACTTCACAAGCTATGTCCAACACCATCCGCCTGTGGCCGGTCTTGTTCAGACAGGCTACACCCCAGCTTCGACTGGCACGCTCTCTGCGAAAGGCTGCCTTGGGTCTCAGCATGCTGATCTCGCCCTGTTCCGCCTCAGTCTTAGCTTATTCCTGTCGGCTCTTTGCGAGCTCCTCCCGCTGAAGGGGAAGCTGGGGGAGAGGTAGCCTTTTTCAAGGCTGCAGCTGTCAGGCGCACCTAGAATTATGCAGAGAGCAGCGAGCGTGAAGGGACTTTCCGTCCCTCAGCCTACTCCGCGCTCGATCGGAAAAACAAAATGATTTGGGCAGGCAGGTTAAGCTTCCGCTCCATCCCGTCCCCCAGAACCCGATATGCGGCCCATTTTTTTTACCGGCTGGTGATGACAATCCCTGACCACGCCAAGCTAAAGAGCACCAGTTTCCACCTTCGCGCCTATCACCAAGAGTTGGAGGGTTTTACAGAGCGGGAACGAGTTTTCCCTCTGTTCCCCCTCTGAGCTCAGCCTCGCTAAGGCGTTTGGAGTGAAAATGTTCATATCTCGTTGGACAGCGATCCTGTCCCTCCCGTCCAAACATGATCAACTGGTCATGATGTTCACTTGACCCACCAATGCGCCTTCCAGGCCGGCTGTGGCTACGAACAACACCGCCTTATTAGCCGTTTGGTATCTCCTAAAAAGGCAAGAGGAAGCTGACCTGCCAGAAGAGCTGAAAAGCTTTATCTGCAAGGCCGCTGATGCCCATCCTTGAACGTGTGGTTGCGACTTTTAGCTGCGTGTTCTTTCCCGCAATTGCGCCTGCCTGGTCTACGCTGGTTCCAGAGGGCCCACTTGGCTTCGCCTTTCACCTTCAACGCCAGGAGGATCTAACAGAAGAAATTGCTGGAAGGTTCCCATCACTCCAGATGCACTGTTCTGCTCCCAACTTCCAACCATCCTGGAGAAGTCACAGAAAAAACCTGATGAGGTCTCAGAGACTGTTGGTCATCTGGTGGCCGGCCACAGCCCGACTCCTGAAAACAACCTTCGTCCTCTCTGGGCCGCTGGCATGATCACAGGGCCGACATCAGCAGCAGAGAGGTGCACCGCCGCTAGCTCCAACGGCACTCCCGCAGTGCTCCGCTGTCAACCTCCGTCCTCTCAGCCTCAGCAGTTTTTCCCCTGTGCGACAACCCGTGGCTCAGCTTTTGCCCCAAGCCTGTCAGCATCAGACCGCGGGTGGGGGAAAATGACTTCTATGAGGGAAATGTGTGTGAATTTTTTAAAAAATATGTAGGAAATGTTTGAAAATAAAACACAAACCATATTTTCTAAGAGCCAGATTCCATCAGATATCCAGCTTGCCTGTCAGATCAGTTGGATCTCACAGCAACTCCTCCGCCACACATTCCCCACCAACAGGATGGGTCTGCATCCTCTAAAAACTTTCCTTTTAAGTGGAGCCACAGCACCAAAACAGTTTCTACACAACTAACAGCTGCCCGTCTTCTGAGCAACCTGAATCCAGAGAAGCTCATCTGCGCTCCATCAGAGCCCACGAAGTGTCCTGCTAGCTCCTTCTCCTCATCCTTCACGCAGTGTTTAGTGAAGGTAAATTGCCGGCCTCTGCAGCAATAGCCTGCCCCTGAAAAAGACGTCGCACCTTACACTGACGGCCTCCTCTCACTGTGCGTGCGGAGGACTCATCTCAGTCCTAGACATAAGCCCGTAACCTAAGCATTGCATTAACGGCCAAAGGAACAGCCCTTTCTGTCCATATTCCGCATGGGTCCCACCCTGGAAAGTCCCAGGAGACGAGGGACGCGGTAGGGTTTCCTTCTGGCTGGTGTCCATGAGAACAACACAGCTGGCAAATGCGTGCTGTGGTTGGAAATATCTTCTATTTAGTGCTACCAAAGTTTTCAAAAGTGCTGTTGAATTTCATTTACTCTCTCTTCTCTGACCTCAGTGTTTTTATTAGTGTTCTGGTATTTAGAGTAGATGCTTGGCCTCTCTAGCCATTTTGCTGAAGAATTATGGTTCAACACTTCGTAAACGGGGGGCAGATGGGGTCCATTCATTCATGAATTGTCTTATCTCTGTCCCTGAGGAAGGTTTAGGGGCCATAAGTTAAACTCTTTGAAGTTGAGGACAACACCCTCATTACTGACTATAAATACTCGTCTGTAAAAGCTGTGCTCTTGGGCTCTGTTTCACTGACACGTCAGTGACAGGGTCTTCAAAACGCAGAAATAGCCTCTTGAATAAAACTTATAAAGACACAAAGTCCGCATTTTTGTCTTACTGTGAGTTAATTTCTCTCTCCACTTTGATAAGAAAAATTCTATTATAATTTGGCGTCACGAACAGGATTCGACATGCCAGAGAGACACAGGAGGGGGCAAGGACGTCTGGCCACCTGGAGACGGTTGTCTTCATTCCCTCCATTTAAACGGAGGGGTCCTGGTGCCCTGCCTGCGGCGTCTTGCTGAATCGATTCGAAACTATTTGTCTTCAAATGTTATCTGGGTTCCGGAGTTGGGAGAAGGAGGAAATCGGCTGAGCGCCAGGTTACCCTGTAAAGGTATACAGGGGGGGTTTTATTGGTAACAAAAAAGACAAGCAAAACAACGGGCTTTGCGGGTTTTTTAGCAATTTTCTACCACCTTATAAAGGAGAGAAAAGCCAGTGGCAGACGTGCCACTGAACAGGGAAAAGGCTATAGCTAAATGGGTTCCGGAACCAAAGGCATCAGAGTGGGGTCATTCTCCAAACTCTATGATTTATAAAAAAATGA
This sequence comes from Crenichthys baileyi, assembly GCA_036173005.1. Taxonomy (NCBI): domain Eukaryota; kingdom Metazoa; phylum Chordata; class Actinopteri; order Cyprinodontiformes; family Goodeidae; genus Crenichthys; species Crenichthys baileyi. The sequence continues at coordinate 1,147,186 of JAHHUM010002604.1, forward strand.
AAGCAAAGGTGGGGATGATTGTGTAATGTGCTTTAATTTGGGAAGAAAAGTTTTTTTTCACAGGTGAAAGTTTGAGTGTAAATAGGTTAAATAGTTAAAATAGTTTAATAGTTTTAAAGTGAAACAGTTGATGGACGAAGATGAGGAAAAAAAAAAACATAAGAAAAAGATTAAAAGCAGTGCATCAAATAAGGGGTTTTAAAGAGTTTAAAACTTTACTGCAGGAAGTTTCGTTTGTCTTAAATACTGCGATTAATTGGAAAAGAAGGTAAAGTGAAAAAGGGACATTAGAGATGGGAAAGAAATTTGTTTTTAGAAAAGGAGTATAGTGACTGACGAAAATATTTCTGTGTGCAAAAATCTGAACCTATTACTAAACTTTTTCTTCTGCCTCTCACACACACACATATAACACATATATGGAATTTGAGTGCAACATCTGCGTTTTTTGAGTCTGGACTTTAGAAACCTGCCCTTCCTATGGTTTACTCCACCAGAGACGCTTCCCTCAGCCATGGCCTGAAAGAGAGATGGTCTGCCTGCCTGTCTTTTCTGGCCTGCCTTTTTGCAAATGACAGTGTGAGTTTCCACCAGAACAAAAACTCAGAAGAAGTCTGGCCCCCCAAACCCACTGAGATGGACAACGATCCATGCTGTTTGCCAGAGCCAGAAGAGCGATACACTGGATTTATATTGAAAGCACATCTTATGCGGGCAGAAGAGAAACAGGCCGGAGCAAAGTTCTTCTGATTCATGCAGCGTGTTGATTTAAACTGTACCTTATATCAGGTCCTGACAAAAACTATGAAAGGCTTGGTTCTGCAGTTTATTTTTTCCTCTGGGGAAGGAAAGGAAATCTAATCAGTTCTGTGTTGCATAGAAATATTCAAACACTTGTTGTTTTCTAAGATATCACCAGCTAAAACATTTAAAACTTTTAAGAATAATTGGTTTAGTTAAACACATTTTCCTTGGCAAAACTAACCTTTAAAATGAGAATGGAAAGAATTGGGTTATTTTTGAAGGTAAGAAAGAATCTGATTGGACAGTGGTACCACACAAAAATTAAACTAATCTGATGTTCCCTAAAAGACATGAGTCATGTACAGCCTGTGTGGAAAACAGATTATTAAAGTTGCAGAAAAATTGCTAATTCATTTACACTAATTTGAATGAAGCAGTAATGAAATGTCATAGAAATACTCTTCTCACTTTGATCAGCTTAGTAAACCTTCCTTAATCTTCTAGTCTTAAAACTTTAAAATACAAGTTGGATTTCCAAAACATGACTTGGATTTCTTTAGTTAATATGCAAGCAAATTTTGCATTGTGTCAAATAACAGGTCACCTTTCAGCTGCCACTGACCTGGTGCAGAGCCACTGCGTTTCCGGGAAGCTCTCCATTGTCCTGGCAAGTTCTATTTCGTATAGGCTATCGCTAGTGGGTTTATCCCTTCGCACGTAGCGCAGCACTGAAAACTTTAGTCCACGCCCACCTGCTGTGTAGGCCCCACCCCGGTCCGTATAAATTACGGTGAGACCGGGCCAACGGCTCCCGTTTTTTCTTCAGCAACAGCTTAAGAGCACTGTTTACTAACTTCACAAGCTATGTCCAACACCATCCGCCTGTGCCGGTCTTGTCAGACAGGCTACAGCCTCAGCTTCGACTGGCACGCTCTCTGCGAAGGCTGCCTTGGTCCTCAGCATGCTGATCTCGCCCTGTCGCCTCAGTCTTCCTGTCGCTCTTGCGAGCTCCTCCCGCTGAAGGGGAAGCTGGGGAGAGTAGCCTTTTTCAAGGCTGCAGCTGTCGGCGCACCTAGAATTATGCAGAGAGGCAGCGAGCGTGAAGGGACTTTCCGTCCCTCAGCCTACTCCGCCTCGATCGGATGATTTGGCAGGCAGGTTAAGCTCCGCTCCATCCCGTCGCCCAGACCCGATATGGCCTTTTTTTCCCGGCTGTGATGACATCCCTGACCACGCCAAGCTAAAGGCACCAGTTTCCACCTTCGCGCCTATCACCAGAGTGGAGGGTTTTACAGAGCGGAGTTTTCCCTCTGTTCCCCCTCTGGAGCTCAGCCTCGCTAAGGCGTTTGGAGTGAAAATGTTCATTCTCGTTGGACAGCGATCTGTCCCTCCCTCCAAACATGATCAGCTGGTCATGATGTTCACTGACCCACCAATGCGCCTTCCAGGCGGCTGTGGCTACGAACAACACCGCCTTATTAGCGTTTGGTATCTCCAAAAAGGCAGAGGAAGCTGACCTGCCAGAAGAGCTGAAAAGCTTTATCTGCAAGGCCGCTGATGCCATCCTGAACGTGTGTGCGACTTTAGCTGCGTGTTCTTCCCGCATTGCTGCCTGGTCTACGCTGGTTCAGAGGGCCACTTGGCTTCGCCTTTCACCTTCAAGCCGGAGGATCTACAGAAGAATATGCTGGAAGGTTCCATCACTCCAGATGCACTGTTCGGTCCCAACTTCCAGACCATCCTGGAGAAGTCACAGAAAACTGATGAGGTCTCAGAGACTGTTGGTCATCTGGTGCGGCCACAGCCCGACTCCTGCAACCTTCGTCTCTCTGGCCGCTGGCATGATCACAGGGGCCAGCATCAGCAGCAGAGGTGCACCGCCGCTGCTGCAGCCTCCCGCAGTGCTCCGCTGTCAACCTCCTCCTCTCAGCCTCAGCAGTTTTTCCCTGTGCGACAACCCGTGGCTCAGCTTTTGCCCAGAGCCTGTCAGCATCAGCCGCGGGATGGGGGAAAATGACTTCTTGAGGGGAATGTGTGTGAATTTAAATATGTAGGAAAATGTTTTGAAATAAAACACAAACATTTTTCTAAGAGCAAGATTCCATCAGATTCCAGCTTGCCTGTCAGATCAGTTGATCTCACAGCAACTCCTCCGCACACATTCCCCACACAGAGTGGGTCTGCATCCTCTAAACTTTCTTTTAAGTGGAGCCACAGCACCACAGTTTCTACAACTAACGCTGCCTCTTCTGAGCAGCCTGAATCCAGAGAAGCTCTCTGCGCTCCATCAGAGCCCACGAAGTGTCCTGCTGCTCCTTCTCCTCACTCTTCACGCAGTGTTAGTGAAGGAAATTGCCGGCCTCTGCAGCAATAGCCTGCCCTGAAAAGACGTCGCACCTACACTGACGCCTCCTCTCACTGTGCGAGGACTCATCTCAGTCCTGACATAAGCCCGGAACCTAAGCGTTGCATTAAGGCCAAAGGACAGCCCTTTCTGTCCATGTCCGCCATGGGTCCCCCCTGGAAAGTCTCCGAGACGAGGGACGGCGGTAGGGGTTCTCTCTTGGCTGGTGTCCATGAGAACCACAGCTGGCAAATGCGTGCTGTTATGGAAATTCTTCTATTTAGTGCTACAAAGTTTTCAAAAGTGCTGTGAACTTTCATTTACCTCTCTTCTCTGACCTCAGTGTTTTTATTAGTGTTCTGGTATTTAGAGTAGATGGCCTCTCTAGCCATTTGCTGAAGAATTATGGTTAACACTTCGTAAAGGGGGGGCAGATGGGGTCTTCATTCATGATTGTCTTATCTCTGTCCTGGGAAGGTTTAGGGGCCATAAAGTTAAACTCTTTGAAGTTGAGACAACACCCTCATTCTGCTATAAATACTGTCTGTAAGCTGTGCTCTGGGCTCTGTTTCACTGACACGTCAGTGACAGGGTCTTCAAACGCAGAAATGCCTTTGAATAAAACTTATAAAGACAAAGTCCGCATTTTGTCTTACTGTGAGTTAATTTCTCTCCCACTTTGATAAGAAAAATTCTATTATAATTTGGCGTCACGAACAGGATTCGACATGCCAGAGAGACACAGGAGGGGGCAAGGACGTCTGGCCAGCCTGGAGACGTTGTCTTCAGTCCCTCCATTTAACGGAGGGGGTCCTGGTGCCTGCCTGCGGCGTCTGGCTGATCGGATTCGAACTATTTGTCTTCAAATGTATCTGGGTTCCGGAGTTGGGAGAAGGAGGAAATCGGCTGAGCGCCAGGTTACCCTGTAAAGGTATACAGGGAGGGTTTTATTGGTAACAATAAGACAAGCAAAACAACGGGCTTTGCGGGTTGTTTTTAGCAATTTTCTACACCTTATAAAGGAGAGAAAGCCAGTGGGCAGACGTGCCACTGAACAGGGAAAAAGGCTATAGCTAAATGGGTTCCGGAACCAAAGGCATCAGAGGTGGGTCATTCTCCAAACTCTATGATTTATAAAATAATGAAAGCAAAAGGTGGGGATGATTGTGTAAATGTGCTTTAATTTGGGAAGAAAAGTTTGGTTTTTCACAGGGTGAAAGTTTGAGTGTAAATAGGTTAAATAGTTAAAATAGTTTAAATAGTTTAAAGTGAAACAGTTGATGGACGGAGAAAAAAAAAATAAAAAAAAAAAAAAAAAAGATAAAAAGCAGTGCATCAAATAAGGGGTTAAAGAGTTAAAACTTTACTGCAGGAAGTTTCGTTTGTCTTAAATACTGCGATTAATTGGAAAAAGAAGGTAAAAGGATTACGGAGGACTATCCGTAGGGAAAGAAAGTCTGAATTAAAACAAATGGCAGGGGGAAAAGATAGTTGTCTGGGGAAGTGACAAACAACATGACAATGCTGTTATGCCGTTGAAAATCCCACGTTTCCACCTCCATATAGACTTTTTCTTGTGATGCTTCACCCTCCTGTCCATACACCATCTTTACAGATGGAGTTGCAGGCCCTCCAGATGGCAGACCTCGATCTAGACTCCCGTCCTCCTCCAGCAGCAGGTCAGGTCAGGTAAAATCAGCCCACAAGTCAGCCAAGTCAACTCGCCAGCTCCGCTTCAGCATCAGCCCGTGAGTCCACCAGAACCACACATCCACCTGCTGCTGCAGGCTGATCTCACCGAGCACAGCGGCCCCAGCGGGGCAGAGAGTGTGATCATACACCCTCCTTCTCCTCTAACTCCATCCCTTTTCTAAGATAAAAATGCCTACAGATGAGCAGCGACCGGGATCATCGAAGGACTGAAAAACGTCCTGATGAGACTGGACTGTCGGAGCAAATTTTTTACCTTTGCATGGCAGAATGGAAAAAGCGTTGACAAAAACATTGCCCCAGGTAGCCGGAACGAATGAGCCTCAGTTGGAACGCCTCTGGCTGACTTTACTTTTTTTGGGCCCCTAGAGGGAGAAGATGCTGTGTGGATGCGATAGAAATGGAGGAGGACTTACTCCCTGAGATCGCAGCACAAACTAAGACTCTTTATGTTGGCTGGAGACATGGAGTGCGTTTCGAGGAGCTGAAAAGACATGCTTTTACACAGCGATGACGTTATCAACGACGAAAGAGAGAAAAGAAAGAAAAAAAAAGTGGAAAAAGAGAGACTGCTTTGCATAACGCTGTTCCTTTGACCCTGTACTGTTTACAGTACAAATCTGTGTGGATTTTTTTTTTTCCTCGAGGACGAGGCCGGGGACGCCGGGGCAGAGGTCGGGGAAGGGGACAGTGGTCCCGCTCCGATGCTTGCCATAACTGTGGACAGATGGGTCACTGGAAGAATGAATGTCCGGAGAAACTGCAGCGGCCTGACAACGGTAACTGACAAAGGGAGGATGGGACTCTGGATCGGGCTGGCATCCGCCTTGAGGAGGGGTCTGTTAAGGAGCGTGAGGTTTCACACACACACACACAGTTGCATGATGATACTGATTCACATAGGTTGCTTACAGAGGCCATATTACACTTAGAAGGTGCCTCTGTAGTTTTACCAGGCACGTATCTCCATACACAGAACCCTGCTTTTAAAAGAATGCCTATGTTTTCTATGATGGTGATGGGTGAAGAAATTTTTTTTCTTTAGATTTGTAGATTCAGGAGCGACACACTCTTTTTTTTTTATCAGCTAAATGTATCAAAGAGCAGCCAAAAAAACTGAGTGGTCGTTATGTTCATTCTGTCTCTGGGGGGGTGAAACAGTTAGGGAAAGTTTTTCTGTTCCTCTAAAGTGTTCCACTCCACAAGGAGTTTTTTTTAAAACATTCTTTTTTGGTGTCTCCTTTGTGTCCTTTAAACTTGATGGGTAGAGATTTGATGTGCAGATTGAATATTGCTATTACTTCAAACCCTGATGGACTGACAGTTCACACGCAGAACGACTTTGACTATGACTACACTGCAGTACATTGGGCCCCAGATCAACCCTTATATGCATATCAGTGGAAGCTTCCAGTTGGTCCTGTACCTCAACATTTTGTCACATTGGCAGTAAATGCTGTGACACCTGGCAGTGAGATAATGGATGCAGATGATCTGCATTGTACTTCACATGTATCTGAAGGACTGATGTATCTGAAGGACCTGATTTTGACTATGAGGACAGTTGGTACAAAATTACAAATGAGAGTGCACCTCTCTGACATGTACTGGAATGATCAGACAGCAGCTTTATCTGTGACTTTGACCTCTGAACAGCTGCATTTCTTTCAAGTTTCTGGTTCGGTACCGCATGTATCGTTGGCCAAGTCTGAAAATGAAAAATGGAATGGAATTTGTGTTTTTTTTTTGTTAGGCGTTGTCTCCTTGCCACAGATTGGAGGGAGACAGATGTCCCATATGTTTTTGTGTCTCCTTCTCAAAATGCTTTAAAAAAAGACATTGTCCCACTGTTGTTGCCTGTAATCGTACAGTGCAATTTCACATTTCACATTCACATCTGTTTTTAGCTACTGCTTCTTCTGCGGATGCAGATCTTGCGAAGCTGCCTGATTCATTGTGGGCTGCTCACAAATATGATGTTGGTCTTATTACAGATTGTGAGCCAGTTGTTATTATTCCTAAATCAAGTCTCAGTTGTTATTTTCCTCAGGCCATGTCAAAAGGAAACAATACTTTTGAAAAAGGAAGCTTTGGAGGGGATTCGTCCTGTTTTTGATTTTCCTCCTTAAAGCTGGGGTAATTGTACCCTGTCCAAATTCACCTGTGAGAACACCGTTGTTCCCTAAAAAAACGTTAAAAAAAAGCCCCATTAGGAGTCCCTTCTTATCTTGATTTCTGAATTAAGTTTAAACTGAAGTTAAGTTTTTTTGAAGGTAAAAAAATAATCTGATTGGACAGTGGTACCACACAAAAAAAAAAATAAACTAATCTGATGTTCCCTAAAAGACTCAGCATAGAAAAGGCCTTCAGGACTGTGGAATTATTTTCCCACCACAGTACCAAATTTTTTTTAAGCTTTTGCTTTTTAACTTATTTTAAAACAGATCTTGTTTGATTTTTTTTTTTAGGCTTGGGTTTTTTTTTTTTTTTAGCATAATGTTTGTCAAAGCTTCTTATGTAAACTGGGTTAGGAAAAATATGCTTCTGAGGTCTAAATTGGAGCTGTGAACTAAAAAGTATTGTAGTTTTTTATCTGATTATTGTCCAAGTAGAAAAATAATAATACACTAACAGGTCTGGGGATATTAAGCAATTCATCAATCTCTGCAGAAAAAAGCTAGCATCATTGTTTTTTGAGCAGCAGTACTCTGTTTTGTGGTTCCTGGACTCTTGAAGCCCGTGAGCCACAGATTTTGGGTCCATAAAATTATAATACTATTTAATTAAATTTTTTGACTTATTCCTATTAAAACAGATCTAAGCCAATGATGAGTTTCCAGTCATTTTGGTAGTTTTGAAAATGCAATAATACTCAAATTTTAAAACTCTGGGTTTTTTCAACAGATTGGGGCTGAAGTTTTTTTTGGAGGCCAAGGCTTATTCTTTATAATGGAATAAAGAGAAGTAAAATCCTTTATTTTAGAAAGAAAAGTGGAAATAAAGGCTCTCACAACACTTAAGAGGATGGTCTGCTCAAACTACAGTCTCCTTGTTTGATTTCTTAGGGGTTTTAAAGATTAAAAGAATACTTGGGAGTACAAAGGTACACCTTCCTGAGTTTTAACAGGTTTAATTCAAAATGCTTGTAGATTACTAAGGAATTAACATGTTTTTTTGTATAATAAGGATTAGCTAAAATTAAGAAAAATATTGACACACATTTTTATCAGCATTTAGATAAATTAAAGAGGGGTTCTAGTAATAATTTTCTCCCCAACTCTCAAAATTTAATTTAGCCCAAATTAAAAAAATGATGTGGTGTTTCCTTTTGAAACGTTATGTGGGCCATTAAACAAAGTCCAGTTTGGAGTCAAGCTTCTTATCTTAATTTTTTGATTAAGTTTAACACTGCAGTTTTGAATTTTTTAGTTAACTTATGCCATAAAGATGTCAATGCATTAAAATTTCATTGCATTTCCATTAATCTAAAATTCATCTTCATACAAGACAAATCAGGATGATATGTGACTTATTTCTAAGTGAGACATTGATGAACTGCACAACAACTGAAGTTTGCGTTTTGTTGTTAATGGAACTGAATTACAGTTAGAAACATCTGGATTTTATTTATTTTGTTGTAATTTTTGGTAATTTCATAGTGTCACCTTTTGTCAGAATTCATTTCTGTGGTTTTATGTAATGTGATCCTGGTGACTAGAAGTTTTTTTTTTTTTTTACTTTTTTGCTGGATTGTCGCATGGGTTGGACCCTGCGCCAGAAGAGGGGAATGTCAGAATAAAATGTAAAGTAACATGAATTACAAAAGTTTTAGCACTCATGGGAAAAAGGGTAGCTCATACCTCCAGTGAGGACTTAGTGACAATGCGAAAGAGACGTTGTACTTTGTTTATATAAATGGTGCATAGCTCCCTAAGATCACATTCTGAAAACCTGTCTGAAAGTATGGTGTTGATTTTTCTTTGTGAAATTTTACATCTCCACAGATTAGACCATTTTTGAAATTTTCTTTGGGTATTCTGAAACTATGGAAATAATGACCTGTAATCAGGCCTTCCTCAAACATCATATGTCACATTTTTTTATATTCAGAATATTTAGCTGATGATCACTGCTAGTATACTAGGTGGAGTGAGAAGATTAATTCTTTTTGATTTTGCTGGATGTTTTGATGAAGTTCATGTAATTAAGCACCTAGGCTTGAGAATGGGACTTTGAAATTAAAAATTAGCCAAGGGTTGTGAAGGTTCTGCTTATTGTTTTCATTTACATGTGATTGAGACAAAGGGAGACTTTTGAAGTGCTGTTTGACAGGTCTCCTAATTTGGGCATGGGGATATTGCTAAGATTCTCTACCTTCCACATCTTTGTGTGAAGAGAGGATGTTGTTTTACTGTCAAAACCTGTCCACTGTGCTTTTTCAAGTTTCACAGATTGTGAAAGCTGCATTGCTGAAAACAGCCACTTCCAAACTCCACTCCTTGATTCCAGGAGAACACAGTTGAAGTCCAGATGCTGGATGGCCCATATCAGATCCTACACCGCTGTCAAGGTAGCAGAGCATGTTACCTGGGTCTATGCTACACTGCAAGGTGTTCATGGGAACACCACCTGAGCAGCATCCTGGTTCTGAACCCCCTGCCTAGAGGGGCTTCCTACGACTGCCCACCTGTACCAGCTTGGTAACAGGGCAGCTTGAAGCGCAGAAGCCACTCAGGAGAGGCAGCAGGATTTTTAAATTTTGGTTATGATTTGTTTTCTCTGAAAAAAAACGGAAAAAAACTGTCTGCTTTCAGTACCAGAAGAAAGGACATTCCACTTCAAGGTCACAATGCAGCTATATGGAAGATGGTCTGTTCTGAGGCTGATGATTGGTATTGCAAATTTTTATTACTCTTCTGTTTATTTAGGAAATCGTACAGCAAAGACAATGTGTGACTAATCTGAGTAATTACGCCAATAATACTCATCAGCTGATTCGAAGAGAGATTCATCACTTCTCTGACTACCATGATCATGCTGATAATGTCTGGTGGCAACTGATGGCTTCTATTAAACTGTGAAGAATATAAGAAATGACACTTGCTATGTTTGTTGTTTGATTCCCCGTGCTACTAATGATCAACCATTGTTGGTACCTGTTCCTATTGATACTGCTTCTAATCTAACTACTTTCTTTCCAGACTGGCAACATAACCAGCTGGTGGAGGTTATTTTTCCTTGGGTGAGGAAATAAATTGTAAGGTAAAGCAGAAATGTTAGTAGATTTTCTAGTGAGACTATTTTAACATGTGCTACTACAGGAACTCTTTATAGATTTTGGGGTAATAGGAATTAATCCAGATATTTGTGTTGCACAGGAGGAAAACACACCTTATTTCCTTGGAAAGACAGAGGGTTGCAAAACTATTATATCTGTTTCATGTGCTTTAACCAACAGACATAAATTTGAGTCATGTCCTATCAGAACTGCTCCTTATAGCATTTCAGGATCTTCGGTCCCAGAGCCTTTGTGTTAACTCTTAATCTTACAGCCATACCGAATGGAAGTAAATTGAATAGCCAGGCAGGTAAATTAACCAGGGTTCTTGCTACTTTTCCTAGTAGAGACGGGTCCTAAGAACATGGTTTGGATGTGTGGAAATAGATCATATCTGTATCTGCCTGCTAATTGGTCCTGGTTCAATACTGGTGGTTGGACAGCCTGGTTAATAAAGTTTGGAGTAATTTTTATTTTTGATTTTGATGTTTCTTTTAAAGTGTTGTATTTTATTTTTTATTTTTACTTTGATTATTATCTTGGGTGATGGTTTTGAAGAATCTTCCTTTAGTTATATGATTATCTTGTAATCACAAGGAGGGAGTGTAATGGAAATTCTTTTAGTGTTCCAAAGTGCTATGACCTTTTATTTACCTCTCTTCTCTGACCTCTGTGTTTTGTTACCCAAGAGGAGTTGGTCTGTAAATCCATTATCAGACGTTTAATGGTTAAACACTCCCTGACAAGTTATGTCCCGAGGAAGAGCAGATGGGTGCCCTCATAAATAACTTTGTTACCTCTGACCCGAGGTGGGGTCTAGAGGACCATGTCTCCAAACTCTTTTAAGTTGAGGTAACACCCACATACTGTTTAAATACTGTCTGTAAACTGTGCTCTGGGCTCTGCTTTAGCTGATCTGCTCAGTGACAGAGACATTCAAACGCTGCAATGCCTTTGAATAAAACTTTATGAGATAAAGTCCGGTCTTTCTCTTTCAATGAGTTAATTTCTCTACCACTTTGATAAGAAAATCCATAACACTATTGCAAAACCCCATCTTAAAACGGCTGTATCAAATATTGCTTCGGACGTCATAGGTAGAGCCGAGAGTAAAATGAGTGGTTCTACACACACCGATGGTCAGGAAGGTTCAGGAATTATGGTTTTATCCAAAAGACCCAGAACAAGACCCCCTGGTAATCATTTAAGGATGGTTAAAAAACAATGACAAGCACGAAAAAGAAGATCAGTCGGAGCTGACAAACGAAGAGGACGGAAGTCTTCCGCAAGTTTTGATATATTCAAATAATGGCTCTTTTACATAACAAATCATCAGAGTGCATGCTGGCAGTATCTGGATCTCAACGATACGCTGTTGCATCTCAGAGTGAAAATTACAAACGAGGATGGAACAAACCATGCCGAAACCTGCCGAATAATGCACCTGTAGGGCTCATCAACTACACGTTAAACACCATCAGTGTGATGTCACTCTCGGAGATCGATTGATTTCACAATCCAGCGCCACATATCCATATAGAGCCATGATTGAAACATTGTTAAACTTTTCTAACGATTCTTTAAAAAGCCAGTTTAGCTCTGGTCTTTTTTTCAAGGACACTGCAGGGGCTCTGAACTATTCTTACAACTAAGGGCCCTAACCAAGGTCTTAACAGCAGAGCAGGCTTTACGGCAAATTCCAGGGAGGTACATCTTCTAGGACCCTTGCATGCAGACATATTTTTCTGTGAGAGACTTCTTTTAAACTCTGTTGACCTCAAAATTAAACTTACAAGAGCCAACGATTCTTTTTGTCTCATGGCCGCAAGAGACTCTTTTTATCAAAAAAGTTACCGTCTCTCCAGCTGTATGACTGGGTCACACTACAGCTTTAATGAAAGCAAATGCTCTCTATCCACTTTCACGTGTGAATGTAAAAACATGTTCCATCCCTGAAAATTAAAGGGTGTGCATCCAAGAGAATCTTTTCTTAGGTGTCTTTCCTAAGTATGTGGTGATCGCTTTACTAGATCATAACGCTTTTACAGGAACACGCTGTTAGGAATAACCTTTATTAATAGGCTCATAGCTGTTTTTTCCCTTTTATGCAGTAGTGAAGTGAAGTATAAGTTCTAATGTTTCCCTTCTGTTGCAATAGGATAAGAATGCTCATAGACATACAGTACAAGGACAGATGACCCAAGGATTGTCATAAATGACCTGAAGCTGGGGCACTGGGGTAGATAGTGGAGCAGCTGATATTACTGGTTTGTTTAGAAAGCTACAGCACACTTAGATTAAGGATGGACACCCGCTACTACACAATCTAACAGATAGACACCACAATGGTGACACATAGTCTACTGATAATCACTGAGGGAGAGCACATCCATTGCATTGGATTGCCAGATATAAAACTGTATGTGACCTTCTATCGGGGCTCTTCGTCATGCTCTAACAGACGGCGACGGTCCGAGACGGGAGCCTCAGCGCGGATCTCTGTAATCATTCCTCTGCCTTAACTTAGAATAAAAAGAGCTAAAAGTTAGAAACTGGTTGAGAGTCGTTCCTTTAAGAGTCTTTAGATAGAGTGTGTGATCGCTTCATGGGGAACAAGTACCGGAGGAGCTCCGAGGCGTCTGACCGCCAGCAGGGGGCGGTAGCCTCGGAACAACGCGATCTCAATCCGTTTGACTTTAATCATTTTGATATTGAATATTTTGCCTTATGCAAGGATGGTAGACAAATTCCTGCTAAGGCCTTCCAACCCAATTTTAACCAAGGCAATTCAGTGAGAGAGTATTACAACTTGTTTACGGCTACAGGACGACATCTAAAAGATCTTCTGCTGACCATAACACGTCGAGAATTTAATCAAGGATACTCTCTATTCGCATTTAATCTTTAACCCGGATGAGGACACTGATGCTCTATCTCCACATTCCAGCGGAATTAAAAATTGGAAAAGGGATTTGGCAACCATTGCCTAATACAAACCCTGCTGATCATCTAGCTTGTTATGACTTTGAGGACTTTTAGGCTTTTAGGGCCTAATGCATCATCTGCTGGAGATTTGTTTTTTCGGTGTAGGGGGTGCAACCTCTCCCCTGCTCGCTGACATATTACGGGCCCGATACTTATATGAAAACCACATCCTTTAACATGCCTAGAACACTGGTTGGGTCTGATTTGGAAGAGAATGGGGAAGCCAGCTTTTTTGACTCTTACGGGTCCCCCAATTTTGATTTCTACCCCTCAACTCGTAACATTTTTTAAAAACAGATCATAAAAATATTTTTTCACAATAACCCTTCAAAAACACTTTGTCCACGTTTGGCGGTCACCATTGTATCTTTTTTCTGTCATAGAGCATGTGGTCTTACTCTGCAGCAAGTATTGTCTAAAACACCCGGGGAGTGTTTAAAATGATTTAATGGGATTAACTTTGTAAAAAAACCCAAAAAGTGTCGTGTTTAACCATTCTCTCCCTAGAATAGCTACTGACTACTTCTACTGGACTAAATCTCGTGCTTCTTCGACTCTAAACTTGAAAAATGGCTCAGAGTTTATCTGTTTCCCTTTTTCTAGGTGAAAATAAAAGGAGCTAAATCCATTAACATTTACCTTTTCTTCCCATAGAAATTTCCCTGGATCAGTGCTTCTTTGTCCTCTTTGTGTCTCTGCTCTGTTCTCTCTAACCCCAGTCGGTCGTGGCAGATGGCCGCTCACACTGAGCCTGGTTCTGCTGGAGGTTTCTTCCTGTTAAAAGGGAGTTTTTCCTCTCCACTGTCGCTACATGCATGCTCAGTATGAGGGATTGCTGCAAAGTCAACGCCAGTGAATGTCCACTGTCTCTTCATGTTCATCCGGGAGGAGTGAATGCTGCAAGTCACTGAAAGGAAATCTGCTGGGTTTCCTTTCCTTAAATAGAAAAACTTTTTATCCAATTTGAATTAAATAACAGAATCTGGCTGCACTGTTCAATGATTAAGATTAATTGGAATGTAGTACCTGACTTTTGTGAAGTGCCTTGAGACGACATGTGTTGTGAATTGGCGCTATATAAATAAACTGAATTGAATTGAACTGAATTGTCATTAATCAGAGTTCTGCATTATTCACTCACAGTGCATGCTCCTTGGAGAAGTTTCTGGATTGTTATGGAATTGAAAATGTCTTTTTTTTCTGATTTTAATTTTTTTTAAATTCTAATGAAAATGTAAATGGATGTGTATACGGGTGTGTGTGTGTGTGTGTGTGTGTTGTGTGTGTTGTGTGTTGACATCGGAAGAGAGCATGATGTAGACAGGAAAATACAATCAATAAAGATTTTAAATTGAATGAAAGAAATTAGGTACGTCTCAATTTCTTATTAACGGTTTATGATGTAAAGGTGATCCATCGGGGAGGTAGTACTGTTTTACGAAGAGACTTTTTTGCTTCCCGATTAGGTATTTTAGGGTCTTCCTGCTCAGATCTCGACATGGGAAAAAAGAGTGACCTGCTTTTTTTCTCTGACTTAATGCGAGGGAATGCTTCAGCACTTTCAATAAATGATCCCTCTCCCTATGTTTTGAGCCGTCTATATTCATCACGAGCATAAGGGTTATGACTCTCTAAGATATGGGGATGTTTACCCTCTGACAAAAGTATGCAGAAAGTCTGACCATCCTTGGGGTTAGCGGTGCTCCAGATTTTTTAAACGGGACATGAGATTTTCAGCAAGTCAATCATATGGGAACCCCTTTAACAACATTTCTTTAAACAAATTCTCCTCGCGAAGTCCAACCCCACTTCTTTTGGATAATTTCTTTCAAAATGCACGCGGCCTTTTATGCTTCAGCTTGGCAAGGCTTTTCGTACATCACATAAAATTCTGATCCAAAAGCAAACCTGGTCCTGCCACCCGCGGCCATGTTTGTCTTCAGGCTGCTCATGCCTTGGAGTCTCGCACGGATGTTGTCCACGCTGAAGCGGTTCAAACTCCCCCCGTGGTTCTTCTTTCACACTTGATTGAGTAGAGTGAGATACCTCTGATAACGTGGATCAGCTTTTTTTATTTTTTATAAGGAAGTCAAACCGGGGTTTCATTAAATAGCGCTCTCATTTTCAGCATTCAAATTCTCCTCCGACATCGTCTGATGGACGTTTTCGACTGGGTTTCAGACGCTGAATGATGATGGAAAATGGAGGAAAACATCTTCTGCGATGTTCTGAGAGACATCTCCTGAGGATTCCACCCACTAGATCACTGATCAAGGCGGGGCAAAGCCGTTAAGGCAGAATAAAACCACCTCCCGGTTTTGGAGAGCCAGCTGTTTTACGGTGGATAACCCAAGTTCTTTTATCAGCCAACCAACCTGGATGATTTTCTTTGCTTCTTCAATTTTGGTGTGATGAAGGAGATAGTTTATGTTACCCTCTTTTTAAAATATTTTCAGAGCAATCTCACACAAGAGCCGGAAGAAAGTGGGGTGAGCAGTGTGCGAGAATATCTTTACGTTTTGGGGACTGGCTTGGTACAGACCTAATGAATAAGGGACATTCCTTTTATACGCACACGACATGATGACTTACTTTGTTTTGGGGGACATACACAGCAGGCCCATGGTGAGGACTCCCTTCCAGTATGCCTCGTTCTCATCTGAAATTTATGGGCAGGAGGCGTGAAATCGATGATTAAATAAAACCATGAGCTTTCTCGTTGAGTCTTTCAAAAATGTCAGGAAGACACCTTTTGCAATTGAAAAATTTGGCGGGCCCAAGTATATTCAGCTGCAGTTTATCTCTCGTGGGTTTAAAACAAATACCATATAAGTACAGTTCAAAACTCAATAGTGCAAATGAACTTTCCCTGATGAATACATGTTCTGAGTCAACATCATTCAATATTACGATGGTTGACGAAACTGGGGTAAAGACCTTCATCACGTTTTCATTCATCTAGAGGCTTGAGCTATAACATCGGTCTAGGAAATTATCAGATGGATTACTGATCGGAGGAAAGAGGTTTTCATCCTTCAAAGAATAAGGCACTCCTTCCTCAAATTTAAGTATTTTTATTCATCTTTCTGCAATTCAGCAATACATCGGTGAAAAGGTGTAATCCAAACAATCAATTTTCTGAACACATCCATGAATGGTTGCGTTACAATTTTGCAAAACACTTTTTAAAAAAAAGGTTTTCCTGCAACCGCTGGGTCCTATAATCATACATGAGAAAGGCGCTCTAAATCAAGGATCAATATCAATCTCCTGTAAATCGAGTCCAACATTTTTTTATTTTATCTTTCTTCTTCTTCTTCTTCTACTTCTTATGCTCTAATAACCAAAAGGCAGAGTTGTCCCGAAAGAAAAAAGGCATCTCTTGTCATACACCAACCAAAACCTTTTAACAAATGCAGCATTTCTTAAGTGGAATCTCTTTTTATCCCTCCTGATCATGTGCTGAGTAATTTCAATGACACCCTCACTGGACCCCGCTTAGTAACCCTCAACCAGGCCTTTGATGCTGTCAAAATTGACCCTATCGCTTTTTTTTTTGGGGGGGGATTCATGCGTTCGGAGTGATGCCACTAGCACGTATCACTAGCTTTTTCTGGTTTTTGGTTTGGTATACATAAACTCTTGGGTCTGTGATGCAAACTCCAAATGCTGTCTCCCACCGCAGATCGTCAGTTAAGATCACCCAGATAAATTTCCAGCTCCAAAGAGTTTCACCACTTTGTTCACATTAAAATCAAACCGTCCGTGTCCATATAAATCAATCTTCCTGCAATTGCCGATCTGCTGAGAAGTTTAAACGTGTATAAGCGGATGTTATGCTGGAGTAAACACATTGCTTAAATTGCTTTTGGGGGATAGATGACCGTTTGCGTATAGTTTCCACTGCAATTACACACATTTAGGGTGGAAGAAATGGAAGTAGTTAACCCTGAGAACATGAAGCTGAAAAATCATCAGGGTTCGTGACACGGTGGTCTGAGACATGATCACTTCGCTGCGCAAACTTTCCAAAAAGTGTTTAAAACACATTTTTGCGCCTGTCTTTGGCAGGGTTCACCTCGATTTGCCCTGCGCATCTAAATTTGATACCCTGGTGGGAGTTTGTAGGCTGCTACATACTTTGACCTGCTCTTCTCATCCACCGCTTCGAAAAGGGGAGCCTTAAGGCCTCCTGCTGTACCCTTCTAAAACGCAATGAATGTACCTTTAAAAGATGTGTCATGCACTTCTCAAAAAATGCCCAAACTCAGTGATTTCTAGCAACGCGGTAACCACACTGCAACCCTTTCACAAAACTCTAAACTCACCCACACACCTGTCAGAGCTGGGCCTCATCATTAGGCCTGCAGGGACCTGGACTGGTTATTTATTTACAGCAATGTGCGGTGCAATTCAATCCATAAGCATGCCATATTCACTTACTTTCAGCGTTTTAACACAGACCAGATAGGGGAATGTGCAACATCGTTTCACGGGAAGGCATTCAAATCATAAAAAAGCAGTTTATCATAACTGATTAACAGGCTTGGGCGGGTTTTGATGTAACAAAGATGACCATCGCACGTCAATCTAAATCAGGAGGTATATTCTCACCGACAAATACGGCATTTTACACTTACCACGTGTACGTTTATCCTGACTTGCTGATGGAATAACGAATCCTTTTGCCCACACCTTGCACAGTTTTACAAACTCACAGTCACTACTGTCAGCACTAGGTCTGTTGCGGGGTTCCCTATGTCTGCTGAACATGTAAAGAATACGACCAGATTCTGTGACAACCTGCACAGGCGACAGGTTGTTAATTTCGAGTGTACACTGGTATGATGACAAACAGGACAATAGCCTTTCACAGTGGTGTGCTTGTCGAGCTTTTCATAGCTCCCGTAACAATATGCACAGATGTATCTCGATCCTATAAAACCCTTGAGATTTTTTATCCCATAGTAGTGACCTTGAAATAACAGCAGAAAGAGAGGGTTTAATCGATCAGGGAAACTGGTCTTTTCACAGAGCTGCAGAGCCTGTAACGGTTCTGTGAAAATCTACAATATTACTCTTTAGAATGTTTTCAAATTTACCAGTGTCGCTGAAATTTACAGCTGTCTTATCATCTAAACCAGCACTGCGTTGACACATCCTGCCCTGCTCTAAAGCCTGGTTATCAGTAAGGTTAGTTCAAGACTGATGGCAAAGCATAACTAATTACAGGTATTATCTACAATATACAGGTGACGCTTTTTCTTATTAATCAGTTCACAGTCTAACGTTCCTTTAACCTTACCTTTCGACCCTCCTGCTGGGTCATTAACTACCTGTAGAACAAACTGTACTAACTCATCTAAAAAAATCCTCGAAAGCAGGCAGAATCATATTTCCATCATCGGTAATGGTAAACGTGACGTTACGGTTGAGATTTTCCCTAACTAATTCTAGCTGTACAACATCGTTACGTCTGGCTAAAGATCTTGCAGTATCGGCTAATTCAGTGAGAATACGCATGATGTTTATATAGACTGCAACGAGATCAGGGACATTACCAGGGCAGGGAGGTGGGATGGTGAAAGGTCTCCTTATTTCAAAGTTATTAAAACGTTCACGTTCAACAGTCGCCAGGAAGGATCTCCTCAAGCGATCAGGGTTGACTGAAACCTCCGGATTGAAATTACCGGCCATGCGCCCAGTATGTCAGCGGTGTGTGTGGACGTTGAAGAATTTGTAAGCAGCTGATTCATTTTGATGAATGCAGGGTGGAAGCGTGCTCTGTGTAAATCTCAACAGGCCTGGTTCTATGAGTGTCTAAAAACGTCACCGGCAGATTGTGATTTTATTACATTTTCACTGCTGTTAGCAGGAGAGGATTATCCCGAATTTGTTATCTGTTACTTCTGCATTAACGGGAATTTCACGAGCTGAGCAACAACAGTCATTATATGTCAGGCATGTGTGATCTGGCCTCTATCCATATTTAAAATGAGTATAAGAAGAAGATAAGAAGAAGAAGAAACCCAGGGATCAGGTAAATGACCTGAATTCAGCACAAGGTTAGTATCAGAGTCTGGCATGCAGCCAAAAGCGTTAAGCTTGATGCTTTATTACAACGGTCATGTAAGGATAGGGAAACTCTCTGTCTGCGCTGTTGCTGTCTGGTACTCTATGAAATCTGCTCCACCGTCAACGTTGCCTCTGGAAAGATACAGAAAAAAGAAATTAATGAAATATACGAATTAATTCAGTAGGTAAATGAGTTTAAGAAGAATTAAATGTACCAATCATTAAACCATTAAATCATTAAATCATTAAACAAGCTTCGCCCTGGTACACAGAGCACAGAGTTCCCGCTTTTCCTCAATTTAAGGAATCTGTGAACACAAATAAAGTACCTTCCAATGCAGTCTTTTGAACAAAAATAAAATCTGGTTCTGTGAAGATTGGATTAGAACAAGAATTGAAATACATATACTTACTCCGGTACACGGGGTACTTTGAACGGTCGGGCGTTCCAACTTCTTCCTGCACTGAACTGGTACAGTTCTGCTGAATGGTTATCAGTCTTGGGATCTGGGATTAAATCATTCGATATATCGTAAAACATTCATCAGGGGTTTTTAAAACAAAGTCTGCAATATCGCATAGACCCGTGAAAACATATGCATAGACAATATATAGATATTTTTTTACTTACTCTCCTGGTTACGAGTGGTAATTTTTCGGCGCACGGTCAAGGGGACTGTTGCGCATGAATAGCTTCACACCCTTTCCTTCATGGATAGTTTAGCTGGGATCTGATTGTCTTTTTTAAAGACAAGTTTCCATTTCTACTTTCGATTTTTTTCGGAGGCAGATGGTTACAAACCGCTGGACCTCTCCAATTTCAGGAATCGCCTCTCGTTAAATCTGAAGTAGAATTTATTTCATTTTATTTTTAAACACAAAAATAGCATCACTAACAGTTGACTAAACCAGATGTTGTTGCAGTATAATTACATAGTCGGGACTGTGTTAAACGATACCATTCCAGCTCATCACTTGTGGGTTCTGAAGAATATAAGTTAAACATTATTATTATCATCCAACGAGCATTCACAAGCACTTAAGGAATTCTTACAGATGAATACTTACTACTGAAGATTGCGTTGTATTTCTCGATAGAAGCAAAATGTTCACCACCTTCTTTGTTTCCTGAAATATGTTCTGACATTTTTTTGTGTTCTAACAATATTTCAGTGTAACTGGTTAAAAATAAACTTTTAGCTACCAGATTTGAATCCGATCTCCCAGTAAAGATTGCGTTGTATCTCTCAATAGAACCAGGATGACTGACTAAGCCACCTTCTCTGTTTCCAATGACGAAATCCGATCAAGGTGCATGGTTACACCCCTTGGCCACACCCCCCGAGACACCTCAGCAAAGCCTCAGACGCATTAATTCAATAAACAGGGGATGTGAATTGTCAGAGACAATGCTCGACACTTTGGGTCAGGAAGGAGCACTGTCCTCTTAATTAGTTTGACTACAGTCGGTGTGAAGACTTTGTCTGAGACAATATGCAAGAAACAGCTGCAGATGTCTGCCTTAATTCAATAAACAGTGACAAGTCTGAGTACTTTATAACTTTTATTCTTTATTTTTTCAGTTTCTTGTGACGTTTAACATAGACCAAACCTACAGGATACAACCTCTGGCTCCCACGTGGGATGAGGAGAAAACTGTTTTTTTCTAAATCCTCAATAACTATTGCTCTAAGATGAAAAAAGAAAAACTTAAGGTAACTAAAATTATCATCCATTTTACCAAATGGAGTATCTCATGATTCCAAACAAGGTCTTTTAGCTGTAGAATCCATTTCTAATTTGGAAACAGCATACTGAGCACTCATAAAATTTTAGATAATTCCATGTTTGGCTTACTTTTTAACTATTTTATTTTCAGTTCATTTGTTGCTCTGTTTTTAGATCATCTCTACAAGTTGCTGGTGCAGATTAGATTACTCAAACATTTGAGCAGAGGAAGAAAGGTTATGTATCTACTTTTTGTCTACTTTGTTTTGTAGATGTAAAAACATCCATCTAAATAACACCTGCGTTAAAACAAAATTAATTTACAATTCTGTTAGGTTCTCTTTTTATCAGAATTTTGTGTGACGTGCCTGCATTAACCTGAGTGACCTTTACTTTTATCAGAATTTTGTGTGACGTGCCTGCATTAACCTGAGTGACCTTTAAAGTGGAGAAACTACATGTTTTTTTTATGTAAAAACATACAATTAGAAAGATTTGCTTCCTTGTGATGACAACATCCGGTTAATGACGATATCCGGTTAATGACGATATCCGGTTAATGACGATATCCGGTTACACCACCGGAAGTCCCGCCCTAGGATGTCCCGTCACCGGAAGTCCCGCCCACCTGTCAACATTTTCACATGTGCAAATAACTTAAAATGACTCTCCAACTGTTTTATGTTTAGCGCAGCACTGTATTGGATATTTAATTCCTACGTCAGTAACATTTGCTGAGTTTATCGTGCCAACGTGGTTATTTTTGTTCTTTTGTTTGGTTAAGGTGTGTGTGGGAAAGCCAGAGCCCAGGAACTGTTGTGCTGAACATATTTTTGTTTCAAACAGGTATGTGAGTTGCTTCAAAATGTTATCTGAATGTTAGATTGATGTATTCAGTATTTTTTCCTTTTATAATGGAAAATCCTTTTTGTTTTTAATTCAATTTGAACTATAAAAACTGTAAATAATGGGCGGATTATTTTTGGTTAGGTTTTATTTTTTTTGTTGTGACATTTTACTTTATTATTTGTGAACCTCTGAGTGAATTTTGGTTGGTTTTAACACATTCCTGTCAGTTTGCGCCGAGCTGCGCTGGGGAGAGGTGTGTGTGGGAAAGCCAGAGCCCAGGAACTGTTGTGCTGAACATATTTTTGTTTCAAACAGAATAATCCTGCCCTACTGCTGCAATACACTCTAGGCTCCTTGTCTGCTGGTTCCTTTTACCCATTACGCACAACGCAGAGTACATATAACAGATGACACAGATGAGGGCGGCTGCAGTGGTGCCGTGACCCGGATCCACACTGCTTCAGACAAGTTCGTCGTGGTTCGTGAAAAGTGGATCAACGTCAGCTGGTCCCTGAGGTTGCTTGTTACATTAACACATTTATACACACTGAATAGTATGACAGAGTTGTACGTGGAATAGTGTTTCGCCCCAACAACAAAAAACTGAAAATGACTTATGTTAAAAATAAGGCAGATGAGGATAAATGTTCGTTGAATGGTGTTTACTTCTCTGTGGCGAGAGGAAGAATGATTGAGGCTTTGCCTTTTACCCCAGTTCGAAACACTAATGATGCAGGTTCTCCAGCCTTTTGTTCTACACGTGTAGTTGAGAATGTATCTTCTAGTATTGTGCATGATGGTGCGGTCCCGGGCAATTCAGTTAGTGTTGACCCACCATTAAGTGACCTTATTACAAGCATTGCACAGCAAGTTGGACAGTTCATAATGGACCGTCTTAAGGTTGAAAGTGGGGAAGGGAGTGTTATGGGTCTGCAAACTCAGGGCAATGCGGGCCAATCACAGAGTGAACCCACGTACCTCAACTTGACTGGGGTAAAGCTAGTACTATAGCCAGACGTCAAAGAACCCCCCACCTTCAGGGGAGATGGATCAGACAAAAACACTGTTGGCGAGTGGGAAGAATTACTGAAAATCTACTTCAGAAAATGAGGCACACCCATTAATGAACAGTACACTGAGATTCTCTCTAAGTTGATGGGAAAAGCTAAGGATATTGTGAGGATAACACTTCAAAGTAGCCCTTCACTAAACCCTCAGGAAAAAAACAGATATTGTCTACAGCATCCTCAGACAACATTTCAGTAATGTGCCCTATTCATGTATGCCTATGGCCAACTTTTATAACACTGTGCCCCTAGCAAGAGAAACACCTCTAGATTACTGGGTAACTTGTAACATAAAATAAGTATGCATTGTCAAATAGTGTAAATAGTTGTAAATTGTTACTTAAGTGTGCCATTTGTGCCATCCATTCATGAAAATTAATGCAATACTTACAGGGATTGCCTCTTATGAACATAAACACAGGTACACCACACATTACTAGCTCGTTAATCTCTATTTAGCAAGACAAGTGCCTCACCACCACATGGTCTCAACTTACTTCCTGGTTCTCTTAAAGGGCTAGGATACTCAACTAAACTAATGGCAAAGCCAGAACACTCCCTGCACAACAAAAGAACCATTACTGAGATGGGTCTATATTAAGTCTTAACAGTCTCTTGGTAAACTACTCTAACATCAACTTTCCATACAATCCCATTGTCACTGGGAACAGTCTTAGCAATGACACCCTTTGGCCGCTCGTTCCTTCTTGTTAGTTCCTTCTTGTCCTTAAGGGCCAAACATGTCCATACCCACGTAAGAAAAGGGGGGCTCTATCTGGAGTCACTCTACTCGCAGGTCGCTCAGTACTTGCTCCTCAAACTTTCCTCTCAGGCTTTTGCACGTGTGGCACTTGTTTGTAACCTTACCACTGCATCTTTTTTAACCTACAATCCACATTCCACTTTCTCTGACCACCCCTTCGGTAAAGGGCCTTCCTTGATGGTTAACTCTTTCATAATGATGTCTCACAAGGACAGTTGTAATGTAGTTAGTGCCTGGTAAGATGACAGGATTTGCTTCCTTTGCCCCTAGACCTGCAGGAACAATGCGACCACTAACTCTCAATAGACCGTCACTTCCAATAGTGGGGTTCAATTTTATGAGTGGGCTGCGTTTAGAGATGTTTTCTTTTGCAACAAGGCATCTGTATCATCTGCGTAGGTTTCATGCTGCACATGTTTGATTATCATGTTCTCTGCTTGCTCTAACAGTTCGCATGTAACAGCTGTCCTACAGATATGTCACCCAGCACATTTTTCTCCTGTTTGGAAACAGAGAAGCATTGTGCTATATGAATGAGGTTTGCTGTGGTTTTCCCTAATGCCTTCCAGGTTCTTAGCCCAGAATAGCTTTAAAGACATTCGTGCAAAGTGCTTTTGCCTCTGGATACACCTGTCTGGATCCAGTAGCTCCAACTCTTGTTGCTCCGATTGGAGATCTGAAGAAGACCATAGGAAGGTTGGACCTGTAAACCATGATGTATTTTGCAACTCTGCGGCTGGAAAAGATCATGAGCCATTATCATTGGGGTTCTGACCTGTTGTAACAAAACGCCATTGCTCGGGTGTTGACGACTCTGTAATACGCCTCACACAGTTGTTTACATAGACATAGAAGTGCCTTGATTGCTTATTGATATAACCCAGGACCACCTTGCTGTCTGTGTAGAAGCTGATTTTGACTATGGATGGTCACTTCTGCCATTTCAACAGCCATTACTGCTGCACAGAGCTCTAGCCTGGGAACTGAAAGCTCTTGCTGAGGCGCCAGTCACTCCCTGCCCAAGACAAACCCAACTTCTGTCATGTCGTCAGCAGTGGTAACTTCAATGTAAGCTACTGCATATATTGCTTTCATAGAGGTGTTTGAAAAATGGATAGTTCTGTCCTCATGGCTTGAGAAAGTGGAATGTTTGAGTAAGTACGTGGGATATGCAGGTTTCTAAGGCACTGAAGGGACTGCAGCCATTTATTCCATTTCCCTCTCATGTCTTCGGGGAGGGCCAAATCCCACTCTGTAGTGTGTAGTGATCCTCTCAAAAGGAGCATCCCTTGAAAGATGACTGGGGACAGGAGCCCAAGTGGGTCAAATACACTGTTGACCGTTGAAAGGACCCCTCTGCACGTGCAGGGTTTGTACATTTGGGGAATATGAAAGGTGAAATAGTAAAGCATTATGTTCCATTATATGCCAAGGCTTCTCGGATCAGGAAGGTCATCTTTGAACAGGTCTAGATCCAGAAGATCTTAAGCCCAGTCCTCTACTGGAAATGAATCCATCACATCAACCTTGTTGGATGCTAGTTTGAGGGGCTGAAGGTTAGATGCTGCTAGCATCAATTGTGTTCTCTTCACTAGATCAATGGCATCCTGTTCAGTAGGAACAGACTTCAAGGCATCAGTCCCTATTGATAAACTGACAAACGTCTGCCCTGTATTTTGCCTTACCTTGTTATGCAGCCTTCCTCAGTCCATAAGTAGCTACAGCAGAGGATGGGATATTGCCAAAGACATGCACACGCATTCTGTAGTCGACTATCTTATTTTTTGGGTTGTTGTCTTCGTGCCATACAAATCTCAGAACATCTCTACAGTCCTTCCGCACCAAGAAACCATAGAATATTTGCTGAATGTCTGCAGTTATTGCAACTGGGTGCTCCTTAAACCTCACTAGTACACCCAACAGATTGTTGTTTAGGTTAGGCCCTGAAATAAGACACCTCATTCACTTCATTCAGTGAAATGCCTTCTGACTGTGCATTGGATTCAAATAGCACCTTTATCTGTGATGGCTTCTGTGGATGGTAGAGTCTGAAAAATGGCAAATAGCAGTACTCTTTGTTTTTCTGTGCTGGAGGTGCAAGCTCAGCATGTTTGTTGTCTAACATCTTCTGCATAAAGTCTATTTAGTGTGACTGCATGACGGCAACTGACAGCATAAAGGCTGTTGTTTGGAAATTGCTTCCTTGGATGGCGAAAAGAAAGTGGGGCCACCCAGCTCTCTGAAGTATCCTGTGTGAACTCAGTGTCCATAATTTTTAAGGAATAATAGATCCTCCATTGAAGGTTCAAGCAATTCCCCATTCAGACAAATATTTTACAACTGAAAAAACCCTCTGTAGAACCTGTGTCCAATATTCACACTCCTCATTGAACTGTTTTTTTCAGTTCTGAATCTACTGTTCCATAGTCAGCTGCTTGACTGACGTAATTCAATTCAATTCAGTTTATTTATATAGCGCCAATTCACAACACGTCGTCTCAAGGCACTTCACAAAAGTCAGGTACATACATTCCAATTAAACCTAACCATTGAACAGTGCAGTCAGATTCTGTTATTTATTCAAATTGGATAAAAAGTTTTTCTATCTAAGGAAACCCAGCAGATTGCATCCAGTCAGTGACTTGCAGCATTCACCCCTCCCAGGAAATCATGTTTTTCCTGTGGCTGTCACAACCTTCATGTTTTGCTATATTGTCCCTGGCATGCTTCCAATCTGAGTAACCTTCACTGACAAATGCTGATTTTTCCTTCCTCTCATCAAATATCTTACATGCAAAACAGAACACACTACTAAGGTGAATGGCACAGCCATTCTCTGGGCACCAACCCCCATTGTTTTGTTTGCGGCTGAAAGGGTTTTATATTGTCGTTCAGATGCAGAAACATCGCGGTCGTTGTTTTGGTACAACTGTGGCCCAGTAAGAATGTTCTTGTTCATTAAAGTTGTTGCCCCAGTAGCCTGGATCATTGCTGAAGGGGTCTTCTGTCTGCTTTGCTCCCTCCTCTCCCCCGCTGATCTCCTTCCAGCTCCTATCCTGCAACCTGGGTTCTCTTAACAGCTGAGCAGTGCAACAGACTGATCGATTCCATGGCACGCCGCATTGCTGCAGTAATCCAGGCAAAAGGAGCCCCAACTAAGTATTGAGTGCTGTACATGCTCGTACTTTTCATGTTCATACTTTCAGTTGGCCAATATTTCTTAAAATCCTTTTTTTGTATTGGTCTTAAGTAATATTCTAATTTTCTGAGATACTGAATTTGGGGTTTTCATTAGTTGTCGGTTATAATCATCAAAATAAAAAGAAATAAACATTTGAAATATATCAATCTGTGTGTAATGAATGAATATAATATACAAGTTTCACTTCTTGAATGTAATTACTGAAATAAATCAAGTTTTTCATGAGATCCTAATTTTATGACCAGCACCTGTATACAGAGGCTTTTGAAAAAGATTCTTTACACAACATACATGAAGCATCTACATTTTATAAATATTTTAATATTAAACAAAAGGATATCTGTAAAGGTCTGGCAGATGGTCCTTGGTTGTATTATTAATGATGATTGGTCAAAAATACTGTCAAATAATGGGAAACACATTAAAGACTCTAGAGGAAAATTTATTCATTGTAAAATCTTACACAGATTTAATTTCACCCATCCAGGTTTTGTAGAATGGGTCCACTTACCAATAATTTATGCTAGAAGTGTCGTGCAGAACCAGAAACCTTTATACATGCAATTTGGGAATGTAAATAGACTTTTTCATTCTGGAATATAGAATTACAGCACATTGGAAAGTGGTTGGGTGTGATGATTTCTGTGTTACCGAGACTTTGCTCGTTGGGGGATCAGATAGTGATGCCTATAATATCAAAACATCAAGCCGTTGGTAATACAGGTGGGGGTGGTTACAGCCGCCAGAGTAATCCTTAGGTTTTGGAAATCCGCTGTTGCCCCTGATGCTAAAAACTGGTTGGAATTCATGCTGGAAATTGTGTCATATGAACATATGCTGGCTAAGCTAAATAATGATGTAGAAAGATCCAAAACCTCTAGGGACAGTTTTCCCTTTTGCAACACTATCAGAGACTATCACACTTTTATTTCTAGAAACACTGATGATTGATTTGTTCTTTTATGTTGATTATGATAAGTTCCCTCTGAGGAGGTATGTCAAATTATTTTCATTTTGAGATTCTAATATTATTGTTTCACACGTTAGGTGCTGACCTGGTTGTTTTTTGTTGTTTTATGTTTGTATGTTTTGTATTTTATGTTTTGTTATTTCTGTGTTATAAAACAAATAAAAAGTCCAACATGTGTTAATGTAAACTTACACTTTGATATAAGATTACAAACAAAAAGGAAAAAAAAATGCCCTGTTGTTATATAATCTGGCAGAAACTTTCTTTTCTCTGATGTCTCATGAGGGTGTTGCTGGATTCTGGATTGTCTGAAGTTTTGTGTTTGTCTCTATGAGGTATGTCTTTCTAAGAATTTCTCAGAATGAAAATCACAGTTCCATGGTTGCAGAAGCAGCACAGAACCTTATATCTGTGCTCACACTGAATCTTTCTCTAAACAAGCTCCAGAGAGCAGAATAGGGATCATCCTCTATAGATCAGGAGATGGTGAGGTTATAGATAAAACGATGAATTTTTTTTCTGACTGTGGTTAGAGAATTTTGTTGACTTCTGCTCTTTTTTATGTTTCAACATGTTTTTGTCTTCTCACTTTCTACAGATCTTTTCTTGGCTTGCTGTGTGGAAAAGTTGCCTTGTAACGTAAAAGATATAGAGGCCAAAACTTCATGGGCCATGATCAGTTATTGAAGCCATTCGGTGTCTATGTTTATTTGTTAAATCGTTACGCAGAAACACCTCCAGTCTCCTCTGAGGAAATTAAACTTACCCAGGCAGGGCTGGGTAAAAGGCATCTTACATGACTTCTGAGTAGGTAAACCAAAAATATAATTATTTTAAAAAATTTGTTTAAATTTGAAAAACGGTAAGTTTATTGCTATTCTTGAAGCCACTGTTTTGCAGGTCTTTGGACAACTTCAAAATAAATTCCCCAAGATCCAAAGTGTAGCAGGTGGTTGGCTTCTCCACAAGGTCGCAGGTGGAAGAACGAGCATTGCAACTTAATTACCTTATATTTACAAAAAGACTAAATGCAACAATTAACCCATCCAAGTGTTACGTCAGGCCATTCAATAGAGTTAACATCAGCATGGTCTGAGTGTTAAACAACCTGCAAGGGTACCTGACACCTCCAGGCGAAAACATCATCTTCCATGGACCAGGGAGCATTTACATTGATCAAGGGACCAGTGGACTGTCCTACAACAACAGAGTGTCTTCAGTCAGAGGCTTCTTCAGATGTGCTGTAAGACAGAGTGCTAAAGGAGATCGATCCTGCCCACAGCAATCAGCATCTACAACGGCTCTTTGAAGAAACCTACATGATGAGCTACAGCAACATTTAATTTCCCTGTGGGATTAATAAAGTATTTTTGAATTGAATTGAATTGTGGGTCTCAGTGCTGTCCCTGATGACAATCGATTCACATTGAGCAGAAATGGAAAAAAAAACAAAAAACAAATCTGAACTTTGAAAAAAAGATTGGAACTTCATTCGGAATTTCCTTCTATACAATGTTGCCATAGCATTGTATGAAATACAGGTTGATAGTGTTGTAATTATGAATATGAATATATTATTTAATATTAATATTTTAATAAATAATATTTTGGTCTGTTAAGGGTTGTCTTGTGAATAGCAGCCCAATAAGGCAGTGGTATTAGGACAAAATTGAAAGGGATGAGCCAAGCTCGACATTATTGAACAGCAAAACTCTGTACACACAAGGAATGAATTCACACAATTTCTTAAAATACAAGAATTTATTAACAAAAATAAGTCAACTCAAGTCAAACATATTTCAATCAACAAACTCTTCACCATGCTAAAACAATCCAACTAAACTACCAAACAGAATTAAAGAATAAGGAAGACTAATGGGTTATATACAATATAAACAAATTGATCAAAGATGATTGAAAACGAGTGATGCAACATTACCATTTAATGTTTATGTTTGAGAACCAAGGATTATCTTGAAGAATCTGGAAGTGAAGTGAAGTCAGTCTTGGAACTAACTTAGGCAATAATTGGCATACCTTTACACAACCATTCACAATGCAAGATCAGATAAAATATTATTTTAATAAAATAATATAAAAAAAAAGATTTGCTGAATAAAACAAACCTTCTGGATGACCAATTCTCAACAGTGTTTAATTAGCTGCCTTTATTTATTAAAATAATATTTAGAGAAATATTAATTTGAACAGAACCAAATCTTTCAGAAATTGGCTTAATTGTGTTACTTAGTCATCAAGTGTAGTAAAATAATATTTAGGGAAATATTTTACTGGATTGAAAACTAACAACCCTTTTGGGTAAATGATCTATAGCAGGCAAGCATGTGTTCTTAGCTGTTAGCAGTTAAAGCTAACAAAAGAAGCTTATAGCTTATCATCCGAATCAAACACATACCTTTAAAATACCGTTAATAAAGGGTTAAAATGTACAAGCGTGGACAGCGCATTATGGCCGATCTTCTGTGTTTAAAATCACCCTTTAAATAAAGTTTGTCTTAACTTTAAAAAAACACACACAGAACACAAACTGAGCACGTGTGCTGAGCAGATAATCTGCTAGTACTAAGATACCTGAGTTTCAACACAAATAAAACCAAACTTCATAAAACGAAAAAATGTTTAGATTATTTCATTCTAAATTATTTCTCTCTCTGCCCAAACCTAACCTCTCAGGTGAACCGTGCTGAGGAAAAGTTGTCCGGGCGACGAAGTTTGAAGAAAACATCCACAGTGAACAAAGGATTAGATGCAGCTAACCTCGGTAGCTGTGGGGTGGGGCGGCTCGCTCTGTCGGCCGGCCAAACTGCACGTTACAGCTGTAACCACGGTGATGCGGTCCTGTTGTCCTTCCTTCAGATCTGGAAAACTGCTCCACTCGGCGTTGTAGAGACAGGGTCTCTGCTGGGAACTCTCTGGGACAGTTTGTTCTGTAGAACTCAGAGAGAAAGTCAAGCAACGCTTATACCTTAATTACATGAATGAACACCGGATACACAAACAGCAATTCATTCCTACTTAACTTAGTGCATATGATTGCGGGATCGTATAACACTCTTGGATCCAATTTGAAGAGTTATGTCTGTTTGGCTGCAAAGAGACATTAGCGTGCTGTGTCCCTCCGTCCAGCTCCGCAGGGCCATGTGAAGAGACAGAATCTCTACGAAAGCGGGGTTTTATTCAAACAGTGACGTCACGGGAAGTCCGCTGTTGCCCCTTTTCCTGGCTGTGCTGGAAGTTAATGCGATTTATTTTGAAAGTTCCAGAAAAGTTCGTACCGGACTTTCATGTTGTAACCATGGCTGGGGTCCCAACAATAGCCACACTGTGGGTTTGCTGAAAAAAATCCTTACATTTTCTTTTAATGTTTGAAGCTGCTTTGCACATTTATACAATAGGCATTTAGTACCAATAGCATAATTATGACAACACGAGAGCTGAAAGTCCTGGGCCAGTGCCAGACAAAAGTAGCTCAGACCCTAATCATTTAATGCCATCCATGAAGATCATTATAAATGAAAATTGGTGATAGCATGACACAGGGGTTTCAAGAAAAAAATGTTAGTACCTTGCTGTTCCTTTATGCCACAATGATACTGTTTAAGCCAATTCTGCTTTACAGTGTCATTCATGAAGAAATGCACCAAATGGCCCAATAGATACCACAAATTATATATAACTGTAAAACAGTAAACCACCCCTACCACAGAGTCAGAGTTTATTTTTACAAAGAAAGGTATAGAAATTTTGTGGCAAAGCTTTCTGCTCAATAAATTTTCTTTGGTTTAAAGTGCGAACTGCTGTTAGAGACTATTTATCTCCGAAATGAAGTTTGTTAATAGTAAAGTATAAATAACTGAAGCTTCACAAAACTGAGGGGGATATTCTTGAAAATATTTGCAAAGGGAGACATACTCTGCTTCAGTCCAGAGAGATGCTTTTTGCTCACCAATGCTAGTTTGCCTACATTCAAATGACGCAATATTAATGCAGTTAGGAAATAGCCACCTTTATTTCCAACAGATAAAATAAGTATTAAACATGTCAACCTCTTTCTTAGTAAACATCTCCAATAATTCTACTGACAAGTACACACCAGATGTTGGTAACAACCCAAGTAATTCACATATACAACTTAATCAAAAGAAATTAGTCTATAAACTAAGGTTTGTGTATTAAAGTGAAATGGTATAGGAAATGAGTATTAAACACAGGAAGAAAAGGATGTGCAGGAAGGCATAGAAAGTCTAGAAGCTAGCTGAATTATTCTGTATTTACAACCAGTTCCAATTGAGGCATTGTGTTGTGATTCGTATTATTAATATATTCTTTTAAAATGTAAAATTAATATTTTATTTTTTTAATAAATAATAATTCAGTCTGTTTAGTCTTGACCGGTGAATACCAGCCCAATAAGGTGGTGGTATTAGGATAATAGTGAAAGGGGTGAGCGAACCTCTGACATTACTGAACTCAAAATTCTGCACACCAACTATATACAATATGAACAAGTAAATTAAAGATGGTTAAAAACCATGACCAATTAAATGATGCAACATTACCATTCAATGTTATATATGTTTGAGAACCAATGATTATCTTGAGGAATCTGCAAAAGGAGTTAAGTTAGTCTTGGAACCAACTTAGACCATAATTGGTATACCTTCAAACAACCATTAACAATGCAAGATCAGATAAAACATTATTTTAATAAAATAATATTTCAAAGATTTGCTTGCAATTTGATTTGCTAAATAAAACCAACCTTCCTGATGACTAATTGTCAAGGGTATTTAAATTTATGCCTTTATTTAATACATTAATATTTAAGGAAATAATATTATGGAAATATTAAAATATTATTTAAAGAAATATTATTTTGAGTAGGAACCAAACGTTTCTGGATAAATTAGTCTTAATGGTGTTTAATTAGCTATCACATTTCCCATTTCATATCACATTTAGTAAAATAATATTTGGGGAAATATTTTTCTAGATTGTAACTAACAATTTGTTGATAAATGGTTCTAAACTTGGTGACGACAAAGCCTGCGGGCTCATAAGCTCTTTAAAGTCAAACATGTATCTTTAAAATACCATCAATAAAAGTATCAAAATGCATAAACATTGACGGCATGTTATGGCCGATCTATGTTTAAAAAACACCCTTTAAATAAAGTTGACTTAACTCTGAAAAAAATAACACAGAACACATCATTAGCTGAGCAGCTAATCTGCTAGCACTTAGCTGAGTCTTCTCAATACAAACACAGAAAAACATACGTCATTAAATAAAACATTTTTTAGTTTTATTCTTTTTAAATAATTTTTTGCCAAACTTACCTTATTGATCCGCGGGGAAAAGGTTTTTCGGGCGAGGTGATGAGGGAAACGAAGCTATCCGGTCATCCACCTGTGGACTGAACCGTACAGCAAAGGCAGTCCTGCTCCTTCAGTGGCCGAGGTGTGCTGTAGCTCTTGCTACCTAGACGTGCAGGTATCAAGACCTACCTGCCAGGTACTCAAACAGAAAATCATTACTTAACTTTGCTGCTTATTGGCGTGATCGTAGTCACTTTTGGATTTAATGATTCTTCAAAGTAGAAGCCTTACTCACCCGCAGGTTTCAAGGCTTTCAGCTGCCCCGTGGTCTGGTCCCTCCACTAGGCGCTGTCTACAGCTGGAATGAGACCGAGCAGAGGGGGAAAGGTGTCTGGGTCTACGATTCCAGCTCTGACTCCTCCTCTTCCTGGGCTGAGCTAGAAGTAGGTTAATGCAATTTATCTTGAAAGTTCCAAAAAACTTCATACTGGCCTTTAATTTTGTAACCCGTGTTCACGTCATGTTCATCCATGGCTGGCACCCGAACAGTGTAAAACGTAAATAAAAACGGAACAGAATGATTGGCAAAACGAGTTCAACCTATATGCAACTGAATACACTACAAATACACAATATTTAATGTTCAAACTTAGAAACCTTATTGTTTTTTTTTTGCAAATTCTACAAAAGCTGGGTCAGGGGCAACAAAAGACTGCGAGGATTAAGGAATGCTCAAAAACATCTGCTTGGAACCACAGGTGAGTATGTTAATTGGAAACAGGTGAGGGTCATGATTCTATATAAAAGGCTCATCGCCAAAAGGCTCAATCATTCACAAGTAAGGAAAATACAAGGTTCACCACTTTGAAAACAACTGAGTGTGTCATGATCCACACCTGTTGATTACAAGTTTTTCATGTATTTCTTTTCACTTCAGTTTTATTTTTAAGTTTCTGTTTTCTATACCCTTCATTGCCAAGTTGTCATTCCGCCGTGAGCCTGCCGATGTCCAGCGCCTGCAGATGTCCTGTAGGTGCTTTGGTCCTGCTCAACCGCAAACCCTGACAGTAAGATTGACCATTGAAAGGACCAGGCAACAGGTGTGGAGGTAATTACTCTTCTTAAGCACTTCCAACGCCAGGCAGGGAAAAACATGGGTTGGTCAAAGGACATGGTTTTGGAAGTACCTCCTGTGGGAACAGGCCAACGGTACTACACCTCCTCTCTGCCACCTGTCCGAGCTACAGCACGCTGTTGGCGGTTAGACTCTCAAACAGTACTATACTTTTAAAACTTTAATCTAAAGGCAGAGGAATGGTTACAGAGATCAGTGCTAAGGCTCCCGTCCTGGATCTGCTCGTTGGTCAAGTGAAGCCACGAAAGAAGGTCACATTTACTTTTATATCTGCCACTTCCCATGCAAGGAACATACACTCCCTCCGTGTTTATCAGTAGACTGCGTGTCACCATTGTGGTGTCTATCTGATACGATATGTAGTAGCAGGTGTCCAGTCCTTAATCTAAGTGTTGCTGCAGCATTCTAATCAACCCGGTTTCAGACTGTTCCACAATCGAACCCTTTGTAATAAACCTTATGTCAAACCGCAGGTCATTTGTCCTTGTAATGTAAGTCAATAAGGATTCTTATCCATATCCTCACAAAAGTGAAAACAGTACAGTTTATACTTTATCATTATGGTGTGTGTGTGTGTGTGTGTGTGTGTGTGTGTGTGTGTGTGAAAGCTCATCTATAAGTAATAATAAGAAAGGGTATTCCTAACACACCCTCGAGCATAACACAGGAGGCCCACAGTTCTAGTGGGCAGCTGTGGCAATGCAGGAACCTTGGAGGCTAGTGGCGGTGCATGGAGAACCCACAGAGAACCTTGCTAGGAGGCTGGTGGTGCCGATACAGGAGCCTGGAGGGAAAATGATGCGGTTTCATATAACTTTTCCGCCCTTTTCCCGTCTGCGAATACTGCAGAGTTCAGCAGCCTTCCCCGATGCTCAGACCCCAAAAGGGGAAAAGGCATTGGAAAAACCCCTGGGAATAGATATATTTTAACACTAGAACTCCCAGGGCCGTCAATTTGACGGTTTTGAAAAATTTTTACATGCCAAACTAGGTTTATCAAAAGTCTTATCTTTTTGGCACCTGGGCCTTTTCTAAACTGGCTTGTGTATTCCTATGTCTTATTTTTAAAAAATAAAAAAGTAAATAAAAGATCTAAGTTTTTACCTCTAATACTTTAGAGCAGGGAGTCTTTTTCACTAAACGAAGATGATGAACACGAACTCAAGTATTCCTCCAAAAGCTCCCACGGAGGGGACTTTATTTTCAAAAAAACCACAAATTTATCTTCATCAAAAAATTTTAAGAAGTCCCCCCTAATTAGCTTTTAAGAATTAAGTGAGAGGAGTTTTTATTCATTGTAAAATCCTGTGAAAATAGTGAGTATTTTAGTGAGTAAAATGAAGTAAAATGTGAAT
>JAHHUM010002605.1:0-62387 GCA_036173005.1 Crenichthys baileyi
ATCAGGGTCGACAACAGTATCTGTAAAAATGTTGTTACAAAGCTTCAGCTCACAAGAGCCGCTGCTATAAACCAGTCTTAGTACCATGCTGTCTGTGAAGGCAAGAGTTGCCATTCAGTTTCTTATCATAATCCTAAGAAGGTTTTAATGATGCCAATGTCCCCAGTGTTAGTTTTCCGGATTTAAGTTGTTTGATTGTTCCCTTCCTTGGCATGGTCCAGTGTCAGATTTTCACACGACAACATTACGCAGTGAAGATATTTGCTCAAAAAATTAACTAAAAAGAACAATGGAACAATTTTAGTTTTGCCCAAATCCAGTTTATCAGGAGCAGGGGTCCTGCACGATTTGGTTGTTGCCGAATTCAACACTCCTATATCAAACGAATAGTTCATTAGTTTGCCTCTACAGAGCTAGATGAGTTGTTGAGACGGTAATTCAGTAATTTTTGTCGGAGCAGACACATCTTAAACCTGCTAGGTGTCTGCACTCGAGAACTGGAGTATGACATCCATGATCTAAATGCTTTCATTTAAAACCAAACAGCAACA
Source organism: Crenichthys baileyi (assembly GCA_036173005.1). Taxonomy (NCBI): domain Eukaryota; kingdom Metazoa; phylum Chordata; class Actinopteri; order Cyprinodontiformes; family Goodeidae; genus Crenichthys; species Crenichthys baileyi. The sequence goes on from JAHHUM010002605.1 coordinate 552, forward strand.
TTTATTTCTACTGCTAAATGTATGACATATAGAGAAACTAGAAATATTAGCTGGTTATCAGGCTATCTGCTTTAGTAGAACCAGCAGTCCGCTGCTTTACAGACAGGGTGCTTCTAGCTTCCCAACTGCAGTTTAAAATAGCGCCTCCTTTAGTTTCCTCTTCAAATTGGTCTTTGCTGTAACGGTGAAGAGTGACCAGCAGTGAGCAGCAACAAGTTAGAGAAAGGCTGAGCTGTGCTATGCTACATACAGGCGGAGAAAATTCAGGTACTTCTGGCACTATCTCCAGTAACTCAGGAAAAGGACTTTAAATGGTAGGAACAGTGTGAGTGAAAATTTGAATGGTTTGTAAAACATCGCTATACCTTGTTATCTGTGACCGGACCATGTCTAGCAGCACTTAAAAATTATGCATAAGGAGTTTACAAATGGAAATCTTTTTAAAAATCTGTTGTCAGTATTCTGAAGGCTATTTGTGAAACTGTCACAGTTACGGCTTTAAATTTTCCCACATTTTCCAGAGGTAACAAAAAAAAAAAAAAAAAAAAAAAAACACCAAAAGGCATAATGTCTTATGGCATTTTAAGAAATTGCCACAACTGTCCCAGCTTCCATTTCCAACCTATTTTATAGGTTAGCCTATAAAATGCCCATAGGATATTGCAGAAGATCAAAGATGTATACAAAAAGCCAATTTCAGACAACTGAAAATAACTAAATTATTAAATTAAATTAACTTATTATTTCTGATCAAATTTAGCTGCAAAACATTTCCAACCCTTGTTTTCCATAACCTTCTTAATAATTGGTTGAAACTAAAACAACAGCAGTGGTCAGTGTGAGTTCAGCCTAAGAAGTCTATCACTGTTTATTTAGTCTATTTAACTAAAATATCAAAAAAGAATATCAATATGTTTTCCTTTTACCAGAGAAGGTACAGTATTGTCGCTTGTATTGAGGTTTTTCTCTTACAAACCAATGCAGTAGTTATTCTTATCGGGAGAGAGCGCAAAATGACAGAGGCCTCATATTCCCACAAGTCATTCCTAATGGGGTCCATTATCACCTGAGGGGATGACGGAGGACATCATTATCCAAAGTACAATCACAAGCTCATGATAGAAGCAATTCAGCAGGTGCCATACCCTAGCTGCTTGGAAAACAGAGGAAATCTTACTACATTTGCCGAATGGTTTTTCTCCTTAGAATGCCATAACGAGCCTTGAAAGAAAACTGTTTAAGAGGAAATATAGAGTCCACACTTCACCCTGGCTTTTTTGGCATAAGTCATAAGTGCGATTAATGTGCATTTATGGGCCCAATGAGTTTTGACTTCATTTTCATTTGCCAGAGTGGGCTGTTTGGAAGCCTGCTAATCTATCACAGAAGAGTTTTTAGGACATTAACAGCCAGAAAGCAGCAAGAAGCAGACTAACTCTTTTGACGGGTTTCCATTCTTCACATTCGCAACTCGCAGGAATGAAGGACTGTATTTCTGGAGATGGAGCATCAGGTTTGATTTTACTGCTACAGAAACTAGATTTATACCACATGAATAAAAGCAAGAAGTTCTATGTTCTCTTAATGATAGTAATGTTATGTAAACTGCTTCTTTTTTTTCGATGGATTGCTGTAAGACCAGGTTTTGTATCTAAACTATAAGGGTTTGTAAGAAACTAACAAAAGTATTTTGGACTCCCATAAATGCATCTATTTACTCTTCTTTCTGGAATTTCCTTAACACAGAAAAGTATTCAAGCCTACATGAAGTCAAAAGATGACAATCATGTCTGAAATGTGGTCATTTCAAACCTACGTATTCTTATGATTAAACTGTGAACTTATCAGTTACCTTGAAAAGCAAGTCAAAGATTTATATCATAAAAAGTTAAAGATAACATGAGCCTAACGTCATAGGATGAAAAATGGTCACAAGAGCTAGGCAAGGTAAAATTGAAATTAATGCCAAAAAAAATGTTTTAGGAAGATGCTATGATTTTTTTTAACAAAGAAGCTGGGTGGTCTAATGCTACTGCGGAAGACAACTCAGGCTTTTCAAAAAACAGACACAAAAATACTTGTTTCGATTTGCTCAACTCTTTGGGTTCTCAGATGTCTAAATAAATCAGGTAGTCCTGAATAGGTATTGAATTAAGATGAGTGCCATCTCAGGTAACCAACGCATAACACTGAAAAATAACGTCCACCATTCCTGGTCTCACAAGATTTAGAACTGAAAGTAGCACCCAGGTTCTAATTAAAGGGCTTGACCCACTAGAACCTCCTGGAGCATGTGTTCTTATTCGGCTCAACCAGCTTTTTCACTACAGCCCCATAACACGCAGGTTGATACACTTTCTACTCATATGAAGACAATAACTAAAACTGAAAAAATAAAATTATTTCTCATTAGAATATCAATGCAGTTTTTCTATCCTTGATGTCTGAATGTTGAAATTATTGACAAAGGGAAGACAGCAGATCGCTCTTCACTATAATTCTTGAACACAAGCTTTGTGTCCTTGTTTTTCTTCTTTTGCTCATAATCTAACCTGCTGCTTTCTTGATATGATTTGGCTTTAGTCCAACCTTTAGCAGAGGTTATTATTCAAAAATCTGGGCTAAACACAGACATTTGCAGAGACCCCTTCCAAGTCCTAGCAGGCGGAGTGTAAAGCAGACTGGAGTGCATAATTTAGGCTTAAGTTAATCATTTGCACTGGAATGACTGACCATAAGTGCAATCACAGCTATAAATGTGGGATTCCCTCATTCTACTAAGAGGAAGATTATTCCTAAATGAAAAACGTTTGAGATAGTTTCCAATTTTCAGCCCAAAGACAGAATTTACATTGTTCATTGGAAAAATAACAAGAGCTCCATCTCAGGCTACGTTCACACTGCAGGTCTTAATGCTCAATTGCGAGTTTTTGGTGAAATCCGATTTTTTTGCGTGGTCGTTCACAAATGTGACTTGTAGTGATCTCCTGTGTGAATGCGTTCATACAACTCAAGCTACACCTGGCCTGACTCTGTGTCTACCTGTAACACCTTTCTGGAGAGGGGAATCCTCCAAGCTTCTGCTGGCAACAACTTAATGCTCACCCTCTACCGATGATCCACATGGCCCTGTCTTTCAGTGTTTAACCCTTTCTCTCTCCTAGATATAGCTACTGACTGAGCTTTTACTGTAATTAACTCTATGTGCTCTCTTCAGACTCTAACATTGAAAACTGGCTCAGAGTTTATCTGTTCTTTCTTTCTAGGTGAAACGACTAAAGGAGCTACATCCATTAACATTTACCTTTTCCTTCCCATAGAAAGTACTCCTTAATCAGTGCTTCTTTGTTCTCTTTGTGTCTCTGCTCTGTTCTCTCTAACCCCCAGTCGGTCGTGGCAGATGGCCGCTCACACTGAGCCTGGTTCTGCTGGAGGTTTCTTCCTGTTAAAAGGGAGTTTTTCCTCTCCACTGTCACTACATGCATGCTCAGTATGAGGGATTGCTGCAACGTCACATGTAGCAAGCCTGCTTAGTGTTTGCGGAAGTAAATACATGTTGGACTGTACCTTGCGAGTTTTAAGTTGTTTTCCAACCGGAGCCAGCACATTAACAACCATGTCCGCCATGGTTGTTGTTTTTCTTCCTGTTTCCGCGTAGCAGAAAATAGTGACGTTTGTTGAGTATCAATGACATACAGGTCGGATGAATGCGACCTGGCCGTACAGACACAGGTCGCATTTGAAAAGATCAGATATGTATCAGATTTAGGACCACATATCCAAGTGGCCTAGGTCGCATTTGAAAAAAATCGGATCTGTGTCGTTCAGACTGTCATGAAAAGTTTGGATACAGGTCGCATACGGGCAAAAAAATCAGATTTGGGTCACTTCAAGCTGCAGTGTGAACATAGCCTCAGACGCTACAGGCCTCAGTTAGCATGTCAAATGCTGAAGTTCTTGACGGGAATGTAAAATAAACAAACAAACAAACAGAAAAAGATGGATGGCTTGTTTGGAAAGGTCGAAGGAAAAAGCCTATTCTGGAACAATTTCCTTTAGACCAAAGTAGAAATTTTTCACCATAATGGATATCACCATGTTCAGAGGAAACAAATTACACCATATCAGCAGAAACACCTCATAACAGCACTATGGTAGAGAGATTTGAGGCTTGCTCAACAGTCTCAGGGTCTGGACACTTCGCAGCTGTTGATTAAATCATGAACTCCACGGTGTGCTAAAGTATTTTAGAGTCACATTTGAGGCCACCTGTCCGACAGCTGAAGCGTGTTCCGAACAATCATCAGAAAAGCCAAAATTGTACAACAGAATGTCTGAAAAAGAGAAGAATCAAGGTGTTGCAATGGCTCAATCAAATTCCAGACCCTTACCTGACTGAAACACTGTGAGGGGAACTTCAGAGAGGTGTACTAATGACAGCAAAGCTAAATGAACTGAAGCAACGCTTGAAAGAAGAGTGGGCCAAAACTCCTCCACAGCAATGTAAGGGACTTAAAGTCAGACAGAAAACGGCTTACGGCTATCAAGTGGTTCTACAAACTGTTAATTCATGGAGTGGACATAGATTTTCCACACAGTGCTTTCATTATTTGGGTTGTTTTCTAAAAAAATTACGAAATGATCTAATTTGTTGTGTGTTTTTGTTAATCTGAGGTGGTATTATTCTGATTTTCAATTCAATTCAAAAATACTTTGTGAAATTTTAACGTCTGACAGAACCACATGATGCATTTTATGCCAGAAAATGTAAAACATCACCCTACAGTCTGATTATCTCATAGTACAAAAAGAATCAATACTAATCAAGAGGGTTACTGTGGTAATTTAGAACAAAAAACAATATTCTTTTCTCATTAACTAACTGTAAGTCAGGTGATTCGTCAGGTTCAGTTTATTATTCATTTAGGATTACTCCGTGTTATCCGTGAATATTTTAAATATTTGCCAAAGTGGGTGATTCTTCAGGTAGAAGAGACAACATGTCTGATGCATATTACTGTGTTAAGGTGGATTGGTCGAAGAAAATTCCCGGTTTTTATCCCTGGAAGGTTTTTAACTCCCATCTAAACAGACTCTACATAGATGTTTTCTATCGGTGTCAGTAGTTGATCTTGTGTTTCAATTTGCTTTTCACACTGTGCTTAACATCCTGACTGAGTAAAGACCCTGAGGTTACGATTGGTCAACAAAGCAGAGGTGGTTTTTATGTTCAAACTCCAGCACTCTGAAACAAGATGAAGACATGAACTGTTTGTGCTTATCGTTCGTCACAAGTCCATCTCTGTGGGAAATTCTTGTTTTATTTATGAATATGCTACTTGGAGTTTCTTAATCTTTAATAAAGAAATATGGTTTACACGTTTGCTTGTCCAGTGTGTCAATTACTAGAATTTTATCATGTTCGGAGGCACAAAGCTATTTAGCTAGAGTGGACGGAAAGGCAGACGGTTGAATGGTAGGATGTGCAACCCCAACTACTATAAAGTTGGAATGTTGTGTACAATGCAAATAAAAACAGAATACAATGATTTGTAAATCCTGTTGAACCGGAAATGAATCCACTACAAACATCAGATATTTAATGTTCGAAATGACAACTTTGTTTTTTTTGCAAATATTCACTGATTTTGAATTTGATGCTTGCAACATATTTCATAAAAGCTGGGACAGGGGCATGTTTACCACTGTGTTTCATCACCTTTTAACAACATTCAATAAGCATTTGGGAACTCGGGATGCTAATTGTTAAAGCTAGTAGAATTGGGGAACTGAAGCTTTGTAGGAGGAATTATTTCCCATTCTTGCTTGATGCACAGCCTTAGTTGCTCAACAGTCCAGGGGTCTCCATTGTCATATTTTGTGCTTCATAATGTGCCACACATTTTCATTGGGAGACAGATCTGGACTGCAGGCAGGCCAGTCTAGTACCAGCACTCTTTTAGTATAAAGCCACACTGTTGGAACATGTGCAGAATGTGGCTTGCCATTGTCTTGCTGAAATAAGCAGGGATCTCCCTGAAAAAAAGTTTTTGGATGGCAGCATATGTTGCTCCAAACCTGTTACTACCTTTCAGCATTAATGATGCCTTGACGGATGTGCGAGTTAACCATGCCATGGGCACTAACACACCCCCATACCATCCCAGGTGCTGGCTTTTGAAGAATGCACTGATAACAATCTGGATACTCCTTTTCCTCTTAGGCCTGGAGGGCAAGATGTCCATGATTTCCAAAAAATATTTTGAAATGTGGACTCGTCAGACCACAGCGCGTTTTTCCACTTTGCATCATTCCATCTTAGATGTGTTTGGGTCCAGAGAAGTTGGTGGCGTTTCTGGGTGGTGTTGATATATGGCTTTGTCTTTGCATGGTAGAGTTTTAACTTTTAGGTGTAACAAACTGTGTTCACTGACAATGGTTCTCTAAAGTGTTCCTGAGCCCATGTGGTAATGCTTGTTACAGAATGTTTCTGTTAATTGTTTCTCCAGATTCTCTGAATGTTTGGATGGTATTATGGAATGTAGATGATGAAATCCCTAAATTCTTTGCAATTGTATGTTGATAAATGTTGTTCTTAAACTGTTGGACTATTTTCTAAAGCAGTTCGTTCACAAAGTGGTGAATCTCACCACATGCTTGCTTGTGAGCCATTCGGGGAAGCTCCTTTTACACCCAATCGTGACACTCACCTGTTTTCAATTAACTTGTTGACCTGTGGAATGGTCCAAACAGGTGTTTTTTGAACATTCCTCAACTTTCCCAGTCTGTCGTTGCCCCTGTCCCAGCTTTTTTGGAATGTGTTGGAAGCATCAATTTTAAAATGCGTAAATATTTGCAAAAATAGAATTTAATCGGTTTGAACGTTAAATATTATGTCTTTGTAGCGGATTCAATTGCATATAGGTTAAAAGAGCTTGTGACACGCTTTTCCCACAAATGCAGAAATTGTAAGAAAACATCTTAATATTGAAGATACTGGGCATCAATTAAAATTATGTTATGACTAAAGATGTAAAAAAAAACAATTGTGACACAAAAGAGGCATATTTAATTATTAAATTTTGCTGGGAAATGACATCATAAGGGAAGTCTCTGGTCATTCTTTGTGTGAGCATCAATGATAAACGATTCAGGTAGAAGCCAAGTTTCGTTAAAAACAGCGTTAACATGGTGAAACAGCGCATTGCTGGTGGTGGCAGCAATACTACGACAGCAGCAGTTATTCTGCACTACTTTCCTGAAGTGAAGAGGATCAGAGCTGCCTGGATCAGAGCTGGAAAACTGATGAGGAACAGATGGGCTGGTCCCACCAAGCACAGCCAGTTGTGATCAGAGAACTATTCAGCAAACTGGTTCGAACAAGAAACCTTTGAATTCACAAGAGAAATTATGTCAGAGGTCAGGATATCTGACAGACAAAGGAAAATGTTGAAGCAGAGTCTATAGCCACGCTGTTCAGAGCATCTGATGGGAAAAGATCGCCAAAGAAAAGGTTGTTGCTGCTGTTGCTAAACGGATCAAGCCTCAGCAGGTAAGAACACTTCCCTGTTGCAAAAGTACATTTAGATATCGGCAGTTATTGTTAATTATTTTATTATTATGGCTCCACTTTTCAAAATGCGATGCAGATTACGCTTGCTGTAATATTTCTGATGCAAAGTGCAAGGCCAGTGGCAGGAATATTTCTAATCTGAGGAAGCACCTGGTTAAGCACAATATTTTTGTCAAGGATGAAGTGCAATTTTCGTCTGCCTCAGATCTACGACTACAACTCCTGCATTCGGCACCGTTAAGCATGCTTGAATCTGCTGGCGACTCGTCATCTGCAGCCGGCACCATGGCTGAAATCTATGACTATATATCTCAATAACTGTTCATTTCAGCAGCATGAATATACTTTTTAAAATATTTTATTAATCTTTGCTTTTCATAAATGTAATTGGATTTATCATAAAAAAATATGTCACAGGCACTTTAAGCTGGATATGCAAATTCTGTTTTTATTTATGTTTTACACAACATTCCAACTTCATTGGAATCAGTGGATGATGGACGGGGTTAAGGATGAGGTTGGGGTGGGCTTAGATGGATGAGTGGATAGACTGATGATTAGACAAGGTAAAATGTATAGAACCATGGATGGGGTTATGGTTGGCTTTAAGTGTTGGCTTGGAGAGGTAGATGAAACATAACATAAAACTAAAACATACACACTTACGGGCCACTTTATTAGGTACACCTTGCTAACGGGTTGGACCCCATTTTGGCTTCAGAACTGCCTTAATCCTTCGTAGACTCAACAAGGTACTGGAAACATTCCTCAGAGAGTTTGGTCCGTATTGACATGATAGCATCACACAGATGCTGCAGATTTGTCGGCTGCTCATCCATGATGTGAATCTCCTGTTCCGCCACATCCTAAAGGTGCTCTATTGGATTGAGATCTGGTGACTGTGGAGGCCATTTAGTCCAGTGAACTCATTGTCATGTTCAAGAAACCAGTCTGAGATGATTCGTGCTTTATGACATGGCGTGTTATCCTGCTGGAGGTAACCATCACAAGATGGGTACACTGTGGTTATAAAGGGATGGACATGGTCAGCAACAAAACCCAGGTAGGCTGTGGCGTTGACACGATGCTCAATTGGTACTAAGGGTCCCAAAGTGTGCCAAGAAAATATCCCCCACACCATTACACCACCACCACCAGCCTGAACCGTTCATACAAGGCAGGATGGATCCATGGTTTCATGTTGCTGACGCCAAATTCTGACTCTACCATCCGAATGTCGCAGCAGAAATCGAGACTCATCAGACCAGGCAACGTTTTTCAAATCTTCTTTGGCTTCTTTGGTGAGCCTGTGCGAATTGTAGCCTCAGTTACCTGTTCTTAGCTGAAAGGAGTGGCACCCGGTGTGGTCTTCTGCTGCTGTAGCCCATCCGCCTCAAGGTTCGAGGTGTTGTGCATTCAGAGATGCTCTTCTGCATGCCTTGGTTGTAACGAGTGCTTATTTGAGTTACTGTTGCCTTTCTATCAGCTCGAACCAGTCTGGCCATTCTCCTCTGGCATCAACAACGCATTTGCGCCCACAGAGCTGCCGGTCACTGGATGTTTTCTCTTTTTCAGACCATTTTCTGTAAACCCTAGAGATGGTAGTGCGTGAAAATCCCAGTAGATCAGCAGTTTCTGAAGTACTCAGACCAGCCCGTCTGGCACCAACAACCACTTAAATCACCTTTCTTCCCTATTCTGATGCTCGGTTTGAACTACAGCAGATCGTCTTGACCATGTTTACATGCCTAAATGCATTGAGTTGCTGCCATGTGATTGGCTGATTAGAAATTTGGGTTAACGAGCACTTGGACAGGTGTACCTAATAAAGTGGCCGGTGAGTGAATGTTGACAGTTTGACTCTCTGGATTCAGATTCCTGAACCACAATTCAATGAAGACATATCAATAATTTGCAATTATTTCTAGTGCAGATGAAATGCACAATTATGTTATTTCTAAACATGCTTTAGGAATTAAATATTGTTTTCTGAAACTCGGCATTTGCTTATTCAAGGATTAAGTGTTAGACATGAGGATGTGGAACCTTTTGGCATTGAAGGTGGGCTCTCTGACCTCCAAGCTTAATCCGTATCAAAGATTCAAGAAACCAGATAAATTGTCTGGACTGAAATAACAGGCTACAACAGGCAGGCTAAATGAAAACAGTTTTCAGAGGATCTACTCCCAGTCAGATTCACCTTTTTGATCATTAAACCAAAGCCTCAAGCACATTGTCATTTTATTTCCGCCCAAACATGCATATTCAAGGTTACTTATTGTAGGCGTCTCTTTCAATATTTCAACATAACATTTCACTGAATATTGTCTTGATGTTTGGAGGAGGGTCAGGATCAGTTAGAAGACTGAAAATGAACAATGCATCTCACTGTGTTAAAATGTGTAAGTCAATGAAAATCCAAGATTTTGACATTTAGATGACAGAGAGGAAAAATAAAAATGTGAAATTAATGATCTTTGCCAACCGTTGCTATAAAAGATAACATCGCAACACCTTATCAAACACAAGGTACTAATTAATCCTATATATTTAGTTTAGACCCCAACAGATTAAGCTGATTTCAACAGACAGAGAATCTCTACATGCATACATCTGTTTGATGGCAAACGAAAGATTTCTTCTACAGCACGTGTTTATTTCCACCCCTCCCTGATTTATATTCAGCCTGAAGAAGCTTCTCTGACCCTCCATCTCACCTGCTCAGACGTGTCTTACATTAAAAAGCAGTGTGCAAATTGGGTCTAGATGTTATTCAAACACATGACAATTGAGGCCAGGAGTGATATTAAAGCCTTATTGCTACAATCCAATATTGTTTTCTAGTCAGATCAATAAGAAACAGCAGATAATTAAAAATATTCTCTTATTGTAAATGACAGTAGAAAAAGACTGCTGATCATCAGATCTGCTGTGTATAAATACACAAGCACTTATGTTTTTAATATTTGACACACCAACAGTATTCTGCTTGCTGCTACATCATTAGCTCAGCTCTGCAGAACACTGAATGGAGGCAGACATGAATGTTTCAGCGCTTCTCTCTCCCTCTGCTGCATCCTGGCACAAAACATCCTCTGCTCTGTCAATTAGGGGTAAGATGTAGTCTGGCGCACCGGCAGGAGGATTTAAAGCGACACACCAAGATATGTGGGATGCCAGCTGTCCTCTGGCTTTTAACTCATCCACACCACACTTGGCTGTCACCGCGCTGGCTGTCTGAGCAGACAGAGGACAGGCTGGCCAGCTGATTTGACTAAATGGTTACATGTGCCACCTGGTTGGGAGACAAACTGACAGTGAGAATATCTGATCAGTTCCCTGGCTTGCTGCCTCACTGGCGTCATGTTTCACACAAGGATCAGACAAATGACTGTTACAGGAGGTGATGGTAGAGGTCACACATCTGTGGAGGATGTGCAGCTTTGGTACGTGATTTATAAGTTACTTCTTGGACTCATATACTGATGCTGCAAGAATTGCTGTGTTGAGTTACAATAATGAGGTGTAAATTCTTCCCAGCTCCATGCTGCTGTTAAAATTATGGATGTCATTGCAGAAGCATGGAAATCAATTTTAACGCTGAAAAATTCAAAAAAACATTTTCATTTAATTTATTTTCATGCCCACAGTTCAAAAGTAGAGATGCATAGAGAAATCACCAGCTGACCATAATCTGACAATTTTCAGCTTGACCACCCAGTCAGACATTTAAAACAATCAGACCTTATTATGATCAGTTAGTGCACGGCACTTAAGCACTTTCTGGTAGTGCTAACAGTCACACTATTCAGTGAGGAAGTACTTACTGCAGGAAGTAGACTCAAAGTTAGCAATTTTCTCATTTTCCAACTTGTCAATTTTGTCACTCAGTTTTCCCAGCATATTTTTAGACCCCTTTAGCAACCTGTTTTCAAAAAGCAAGCTTTGACAAATCTAGCGATGTTTTCTGGTGACTTGTAAATCCTTGTATCATTTTTAATATTCTCAGTGAGATGCAGTGGTACTGTGGGAACCCTCTCCAATAACAAAGCTCTCACAGGCAGCCCAGTCCTTTTGGTGCAGTCCCTCAGCTGCAGTTAGACCTGCTTCCTCTGTCTCTAGGATACTAATGAACACACAAAGCTACTGCTGAGTGCGTTCTTTACTACCAAGGCAGGATGTAAATGTAAAATATTCTTTATTTAATATAAAGAATATTTTTAGAGTTTTAGATTGTTAGTGTAAACTGTACACAAAAAAACATTTAAAGTAATTATTCTTTACTGTGACCTGCCATCTCGACTATATGATGAAAAAGCAAAAAGACTAAATAAAACTAAATAAAAACACCCAAAACCCTGAATAACTCCAGTAGAGTGCTTCTGTATTTCCGCAGAATTGACAAAAAAAGTTTATTTGTAGTTCTTAACATAATTAGCAGGTTTTTTAAACACTTATCCTCATTACTACAACATTATTCAACTCGCATGCTGCTTCTATTACAATTACATGAAGATGACCAATTATGCCAACTGGGTGATTTTAAAGTTGCTAAAAGTCCCTAAGAGTATAAGTAAAGTGTCAGAGGAAGCACAAAAGCTGTGAAAAACATTTTGGAAGAAAACTAGATTTCCCACAGAGACATGCTGGCTGTTTGTTCTGGCTGCAACAACATGGAATTGAACTTCAGAGTGTGTTGGCCATTTCACTCCTGCACCATTTCATACTTTTGCAGTTCAAGTTAGTTATAAAAAAGGAGATGTCTGCCACAGAACATTAGTTCATACACACCATACGGAGGTGTTGTTCAGAGCTGATTTCAGCAGATACCAGGAAGGCTGAACTTGTTACAGCAAAGTTGCTCTGTTTCATTTTTTGAGCCTTCAGCCTCTGACTGTCAAGAAATATGCTAGATTTGTGAGAATGGTATTTCAAGATAATTGCATTAATCAAGCTAATATAGGAAGCTACAACAACATTTAATTTCCCTTTGGGATTAATAAAATATTTTTGAATTCAATTTGAATTGAATAAACTACAGTTAATATGGAAAAGCAGATGGCGACTCCGTGCAGGAACAATGGTATGTACAAGGTTTTCATATGCATATGTTCAGCATCCGCAAGTGTAATGAAAACGAGCAGTTAAACAATGCATGTTTAGTGTGTTTTTGCAAACACATAAATGTTTGTACGGTACGTTCTTCACCCTCACCGCTGTACTTGCTGCTTCTATTATCTGCGGCTTCAACTCACCCACGGGTGACGTTAGGGTTCTCGCAGAAGAGTATTCTGTGGTGCACGAGTTCGTGCTCTGGAACCTCTTGTGGAAACATGCATCACCGTTTTGAAATCACGTTTGGGAACCGGCGCAGGCTCCAAACCACGTTGATGGAAAAGGGGTATCACTCATATGGTTGGAAGTTTCCTACTGATAGTTTTTACACAAAAACTGAACATGGACAAAATCTGTACTGGCATATCAAATCATTACTAAAATTGGAGATCTTAAACATAACATTCTGATTGGCGTAAATCAAATCAAAATGTAGGCACTTTTCTTCACTTCGCAGTGTGTTTCCCCACTGCTGTAGAACTTGTGGTTTATGGGAAAATCAGCCGTAAATGCATTCACCAACTCTAATTCACTCCCATTTTATTACTGTTCTGATTTGTTTCTTTCAACAAGTGGAATTAAAGGCTAAATAAAAAAGTGTCATCTACAGAGGGATCATTTTAGAGTCATTTTTGTTTTAGATATTATGCAACACCAGTTTGTTTAAAACTTAAGTTTCTGTCAGCCTGCCTGAAAATCAGGAATCACCATAGCAGGTTCTTGTTTCTCATATTAAGAAATGGATTATATTGAATAACACGCTATTGTGTAAATGACTCTACAGATGTTTTTCTTATTTCATTTCATTTGGTTGTTGATGACTAAATGTAGAAATTGCTAATTTTTTCCAGAAAACTTTTAAAAGATTTTGAAGTGACAATTTTTCCATGTTATTTTTTCACAGTTTTCTGGACATTCCTGTTTGTTCACATTCTTGGCATTGCTTGTCATATTTGGCTGCACCTTTTGTCTCTAATGTATTCTGGTATTAAAAGTGAGCTTTGGTGTGACACTGAAGCCCTTCTTAGACCGTTTCTCGGTCAGGATAAACTGTATATTATAGTTAAACAAGCAGGTCTTTATTTTGGTTTATATTTCTGATTTCCATGCAGGGTAAGAAGATCAGACATATTTTTACCACCAGCCTTCACATGTTCAAAGCTGAACTAAATTAGTTTAAAAGCAATAACTAAAATCTCAATTTTGCAATTGTACAAGAATATATATATTTTTTTCTAAATTAAGCAAAGTTGAGTACTTTTATTCATTTTATAGCTTCATGACTTCTGAATGATTCATATGCATTCTGCCCTGTTTATTAAGTGTAGCATTAACCCAAGGTGAATTAATGTAGATCCGACCAAAAGTATCTAAATATATTAAGTCTGTTTTTTCTCTTGAAGCCAACTGTTGATGAAACCTACATAAGATAAACTTGAAGCAGTAACAGAGTTAGGTTTCCATCATGTATGGTGCAGCATTGTGTATTCTGGATAAAACACATCATTACTTACTTTACCTTCAGCAGTTGGAGGAAATAAAAGCTGATATGAATGTAAGTGTCCAGTTGTGCAGGCAGTAATGGGCCATTATACAGTTACAGGCGGAGCCGCTGTCATGCTTGAAGAGGGGTCAGTGTTCATAAATCAAACAGGAGGCCGTGGGGTTATGTTAACGTGGCTGAGCCGTGCACTCGAATTACAGAGCGGGGAAACTCTTAAGTCACAAAGGCATGAAATGGAAACGGCTTTATTGCCAGAAATATGCAGATGCACTGAACATGCTGCAAACCTCTGTCATCAAATGCTGTTATTGAACAGCTCAGGTGGGAAAATTAAATCTACTTGAGGCTCCATGTTTTCTGTCAGAGCCTGTTGTGTTGAATTATTTTTTTTTTGGTCACTGAAGTTAGTACCTGTTTGACCAATTAAATCAGCAGAAGCCTTGAAAAGCCCTGAAATAAAACATGAAGTGAGGTTTGTAGAGGGTCCACCCATTATTCTCCTGCAGCTGTGACACTTTTGAAATAGAAAGGCCATGATCTGGTTTATGCTGATAGCTCTGTCCCCTTTGATTCAAATATATAGTATATATAGCTGAAACCAGCTACATCCATTGTATTTAAAGACAAAATTTTCTCCCCTTTCTGTCCAACATTAAAGCAGATTACATGTCCTGTTTAAGTCAGTTAAGATTATCAGGTGTTCCTGTTTTGGTAATCCCAGAACAAGGATTTTGTTAGAGAAGGTTTTATGAATTTCTTCACATATAGAAGTTAAAGATTACAATGCCTTGAAATGACTTGGGAATACCAAGATAATGATGTCATGACTTTACAAGCCTCTAGAGTTAATTAGAGGCACATCTGTGGATATGTTTTAAAGCAAAACTTCAAACACACTGCACCCTTGTGTGATTTCATGAAAAAATCTTGTGGACCTCCACAATTCTCTATCCTGTTGGTTCTGTAAGTGTTGGCATTGCTTGGTTTGGACCAAGTCGGGTGCTCAGTTTTTCCTAATGTTGCTGGTGGGAAGCAGTTGGTTTCATGTAGGTTGTTGTGGTGGTGTTAATTTACAGTAATCAGACAGGAAATTGGCATAGAGAGAAGAGAACCATTGCACCAAAGGTCCAAAAGCCATATATGGAAAATCCAGTCTATCACTATCACAAGTCACCCCAGAACTTTTTTTTCTATTTTCTAAAAAAATCTCTTTTATTCAAAAATTATATATTTGGCTCCTGATTCTACTAGTGATTAGTTTCTCTCAGTACTCGTACTCGTACTCGTCGTCTTCCGCTTATCCGGTACCGGGTCGTGGGGATAGCAGACTGAGCAGAGACACCCAGACGTCCCCCTTCCCAGACACCTCCTCCAGCTCCTCCGGGGGGAGCCCAAGGCGTTCCCAGGCCAGCCGAGAGACATAGTCCCTCTAGCGTGTCCTGGGCCGTCCCCTGGGCCTCCTCCCGGTGGGACGTGCCTGGAAAACCTCCCAAGGAAGGCGTCCAGGAGGCATCCGGTATAGATGCCCGAGCCACTTCAACTGGCTCCTCTCGATGTGGAGGAGGAGCGGCTCTACTGGATGGCCGAGCTCTAAGGGAGTGCCCGGTCACCCTATGGAGGAAGCTCATTTCAGCCGCTTGTATCCGGGGTTAGGGTTAACCTCTTTTGGTCATGACCCAAAGTTCATGGCCATAGGTGAGGGTAGGTATGTAGACCGACCGGTAAATCGACGGCTTCGCTTTTCAGCTCAGCTGGACGGACCGGCACAGTGCCCCCATTACTGCGGCAGCCGCATCGATCCGTCTGTCGATCTCCCTCTCCATTCTTCCCTCACTTGTGAACAAGACCCCAAGACACTTGAACTCCTCCACTTGAGGCAGGAACTCTCCTTCAACCTGAAGAGGACAAGCCAACCATTTCCGGTCGAGTACCATGGCCTCTGACTTGGAGGAGTTGATCTTCCACCCAGCCGCTTTACACTCGGTTGCGAACTGCCCCAGCGCATGCTGTAGGTCTTGGCTAGAGGGGGCCAGCAGGACCACGTCAGGAGTCTGATCCCCCTGTAGTTGGAACACACCCTCCGGTCACCCTTCTTATGCAGGGTGACCACCACCCCAGTCCGCCAGTCCAGAGGCACTGTCCCCGACCGGCACGCAATGTTGAAGAGGCGTGTCAACCACGACAGCCCCACAACATCCAGAGATTTGAGGTACTCAGGGCGGATCTCATCCACCCCCGAAGCCTTGCCACCGCAGAGCTTTTTAACCACCTCAGTGACTTCAGCCCGGGTGATGAAAGAGTCCAACCCCGAGTCCCCAGGGAATCCGTGATGGCAGGGTTGAGGAGATCCTCGAAGTACTCCTTCCACCGCCCGAAAATGTCCCCAGTCGAGGTCAGCAGCTCCCAACCCCCACTATAAACAGTGTTGGCGAAGCATTGCTTCCCCCTCCTGAGGCGCCGGACGGTTTGCCAGAATCGCTTCGAGGCCAACCGGTGGTCCTTCTCCATGGCCTAACCGAACTCCTCCCAGGCCCGAGTTTTTGCCTCTGCCACAGCCCGGGCCGCAGCACTCTTGGCCTCACGGTACCAGTCAGCCACCTCAGGAGTCCCACAAACAAGCCACAGCCGATAGGACTCCTTCTTCAGCTTGACAGCATCCCTTACTGCCAGTGTCCACCACCGGGTTCTGGCATTGCTGCCGTGACAGGCACCGCAGACCGTACGGCCGCAGCTACATGCAGCAGCATCGACAATAGATGCGGAGAACATTGTCCACCCGGACTCTATGTCTCCAACATCCCCTGGAATCTGGTCAAAGCTCTCCCGGAGGTGGGAGTTGAATACATCCCTGGCCGAGGGCTCCGCCACACGTTCCCAGCAGACCCTCACTATGCGCTTGGGCCTGCCAAGTCTGTCCGGCTTTCTCCTCCTCCAGCGGATCCAACTCACCACCAGGTGGTGATCAGTGGACAGATCAGCCCCTCTCTTCCCCCGAGTGTCCAGAACATGCGGCCAAAGGTCTGATGATACGACAACAAAGTTGATCATTTACCTCCTGCCTAGGGTGTCCTGGTGCAAAGTGCACTGATGGACACCCTTATGTTTAAACATGGTGTTAATTATGGACAATCCGTGACTAGCACAGAAGTCCAATAACAAAGCAGCACTCGAATTCAGATCGGGATGGCCATTCCTCCCAATCATGCCTCTCCAGGTGTCACTGTGGTTTTCCACGTGGGCGTTGAAGACCCCCAGCAGAATAATGGAGTCACCGGGAGGGGTACTATCCAGCACCGCCGACAGGGACACCAAGAAGGCCGGGTACCCCGCACTACCGCTTGGCCCGTAGGCCACTCCAGAGTAGAAGAGAGTCCAGCCCCTCTCGAGGAGATGGGTTCCAGAGCCCACGCTGTGCGTGGAGGTGAGCCTGACTATTTCTAGTCGATATCTCTCGACCTCACGCACAAGCTCAGGCTCCTTCCCCCCCAGCGAGGTGACATTCCACGTCCCTAGAGCCAGCCTAAGCATCCGGGGATCGGGCAGCTGAGGTCTCCACCTTCGTCCGCCACCCAAGCCTCTTTGCACCGGTCCCTCACGGTTTCCCCTGCAGGTGGTGGGCCCACTGGGGGATGGCCTCGCGTCTCTCGTTCGGGCTTGGCCTGGGTGGGTGACGCGAGGAGCAACCCGGCCACCAGGCGCTCTCCGGCGAGTCCCGATCCCAGGCCTGGCTCCAGGGTGGGACCCCGGCTCCACCGTACCGGGTGCAGAGACCAGTCGGTCTACATACCTACCCTCACCGTACTGCGTGCCTTGATATATTTGTCCTCAGTTTCTCTCAGTATTTCAATTTAATGGAAGTGTCGATTATGTTTGTGTTGAGTCTAAATAAATCGTAGATCCTGAGAAATAAAGAGAAATCTGTTGATTCCTCATTTTATGTGATACAAATGGCTACCTGGATAGGAAGTAAGTAAGTAAGTAAAGTTTATTTGTTAAGTACCTTTCTCAGATAAAACCACCATAAAGCGCTGTACAGGAAACCAATAAAATGACAATCACAATAAGTTGCATAAATAAGATAAAATATGATACAATAAAACAAACAAAAAATAAATAAACATTCAATAGAAAGCCTGTTTAAACAGGAACGTTTTTAACTGCTTTTTAAAAGGGCCCACAGAGTCAACTAAACAAAGCTGTAGAGGGAGACTGTTCCACAGCCTTGGTGCCGCAGACTAGAAGGCTCGGTGCGCGGAACAACTAGAAAATGTTGAACCTCTAAACGAAGACGGTGAGCAGCAGTATATTTTGTGAGAAGACCAGATAAGTAATCTGAGGCCTGTCTGTGTAGTATGCTAGTGTGAGAATTTTAAAACGAGCTTTAATATATATTGGTAGCCAATGTAAAGAGGATAAAACGAGGGTAATGTGAGCTCGTTTGCTGGAGAGTGCAAGGATTCTGGCCGCAGCATTTTGAATGGCTTGGAGGCGTAAAAGGGATGATTTATCCAAACCAATAAACAGGGCATTACAGTAATCTAAATGCGATGATACAATTGTGTAGATTATTCTTTCCAGTTCTGCTGAAGAGACCATGTGTCACAATTTAGAAATACTCCTTAAATGAAAGAAACAGGAACAAGAAAAAGCTTTTATATGCGAGTCAAAGCCCAGAGAGGAGCCAAATATTACACGAAGATTTTGAATTCTGGACTTAGGAGTTGGACAAAAAGAAGCAAGAGCCTGACTAATTTTTGTGTGTTGTTCAGGAGGAGCTATAATCATGGATTCAGTCTTTTTCGTGTTTAAAACATGGTAATTGCTGGAGAGCCAATCACTAATCTGGGATAGTGATGGACTAGGGTGGACAACCTATCCAAGCTGATGAGGCTTAAAAGTAGAGTTATAGAGTTAAATGTCATCTGCATAAGAAATGTCATTTGTTAGGTATTAATTAGTCAACTCAGAGGAACGACACAGAGTCTCTATTTTTCTTGCGCAAGAGGTAGCTCACACTGCAATGCAAATCTACAAAGTGTTGGCACCCTCTCTCTTTATTTATGTAAGTGGTTCACACACACAATTCAACAGACAGTCCAAGCATTTAGGGGTGTCTGTGTATCTGTGGGGTCAGAATGGTTAGGTTGCATGTGCTTTGCTTTTAAACAGAGAGGGAGTGGGGACTGGTACAAGCAGCCCCCAGATGTTGCTGATAGTAGCATAACTCACTCCTCTCCCTCATCCCCCTTTCTGGCATGTGGGAAGGAAGAGCACTTTGTACAGACATGAGCGATAAACAATACAAAAGTTTTCAAACCCTAACATCATTAAAAGATTGAATGATGCCTGCTAAAGGAAGAATATAAAAAGCAAATAACAATGGACCCAGAACCAACCCCTGTGGAAGCCCACAAGTTAGAGAGGCGATCTTAGAGGTGAACTTGTTTGCCATGATAAAGAAAGACCTCCCTGATAGATAAGAAGTAAAGCAATTTAGTGCAGAAACAGAAATTCTAGCTAAAGCCCTCAGTCTTTAAAATAAAATATTATGGTCAATGGTATCAAATGCTGCACTAAGATCAAGTAAAAAATATTATGGAAAAATTCCCTGTATCTGAAACCATTAAAAGATATTATAAACCTTTAACATAGCTGTCTCTATAGAATGCAGTTTTTGAAGGCCAGACTGAAAAGGGTAAAAAATCTGTAGCTAACATAGTAGATATTTCTACAACTTTTTCTAACAATTTACTTAAGAGGCAGTTTTGAAATTGGGCGATAATTACCAAAAAAGAAGTGTTCGCTTCTTCAGATAAATTTCCTTTTGAGAAGATATAAAACTGATTTTTGAAAATTATTGTAAATGTAGTTCAACCCTACTAATGTGGTTAGACATAAAATTGATGTGCAAAAACATTGGCAAATATTTTTGTCCACATATATGTTTGTAGCAACATACAAACCATGCAGCTTTAATTGCAGTGAGTAGTATCTCTTGGGGGCCTTGTATCATTTCCCTGTACGTTTCTCAACAATACAATACTATGCCATGTGTTGGTCTGTCACAAAACATTTTAATAAACACACTGACGTTTGTGGTAGTAACGTGGCAAATGCAAAGCTGCTCAGGGGGGTAGGGATAATATGCTAACTAAATGGAGATTAAATAAAACCTGCCACATAATCTTCCATCAGCCGTCATCCTACTGCAGGCTACAGACCATCTTCTCTCCTGCTGCTCGCTGTGATGTCTTCGTTCCTTTAACCATGTCCTACATGGCTCTCATTAGCAATCTCCCAGGGCATAATGTAAATTCGTATTCTGGTTAGACGTGTAAAGTTCAAGTGTTACACCTTGAAAAAGTCACAACAAGGCCTGCGGCTGCCCTGCAGCACTTCAACATGGTGCAGTGAAGTGAAAGTCATTCTGAACTGATGTGGGAGTAATTAGAGGGATTAACTGTTACGTAACATAATGACAAGCAGAAAATTCAATTCAATTCAATTCAGTTTATTTATATAGCGCCAATTCACAACACATGTCGTCTCAAGGCACTTCACAAAAGTCAGGTACATACATTCCAATTAATCTTAATCATTGAACAGTGCTGTCAGATTCAGTTATTTATTCAAATTGGAAAAGTTTTTCTATCTAAGGAAAGGAAATCTTCATTATTAGTATTTTATGGCTATACAGGTAAGTATATTTTGATAATAAAGAATGAAGCTATAAGGTGAGCTGTTGTCATGGTTTGGTGCAGGTGAAACCTCTTATGTTGGACATAATGGAGCCTTTCTAGAACATTACTAAGTATCCCAGACAAGACACCACTGCAGCAGTTCACTCATCAGGTTATGAAGGCATGAGGGATGGTTGCTACCACACATTCAGGGAGTTATGAGCTGAATAACCGATAGATTTAATGTGAGAATCAAGGCAGAGAGTGGAATAAAGGATGACATCATGGTTAGTGGGAGGATGGGCAGCCATCTACTAGCAGATGGAGATCAGTAACCTTTAATGGTATAATAGTAATTTGCAGAGGCTAAGCACATGCTTTTGAAATGTTTTCAGCACCCAAACACAGAAGATCAGGGAGCTCCATCTTTATGTGGCATAGCATTCATTAGACATCTTAATGGCTCCTCCATGAAAAGACAGACTTGTGTCCAGACATCTCCTTTGCTGAATTAAGACAATATCAATTTGAAGCTTTTACTGATTGTGCAAAACCAGCAAGGGCGTCGTCTTACTCTCAATGAGTAACCTTTTTGGTATTTAACATCCTCTTTGTGCTGCTTTCCTGCATTAAAAAAACAACATGCTGACTGTGGGAGGAATTGCACTTTCCACTTTACGATCAGTTTTTGTGTTTTCTTTCTTCTGGTTCATAATGTGAATGAACACAGCTTTTCTTCCTACATATGAGGCCCCTGTAAGTCTCTGAGCTCTTACCAACGCATTCATGGACACAACCGCTGCTTCTCTGCTCTCCATCCATTAATCCCATCCCTCTTTTTTTCTCCTTTCACACACGCAGCCATCAGCTCCTCTCTGAATCAAACACACACAGACCGCTGCTCTCCCGCTGATCACTCTGTCATACAAACACTCTGAAAGTAGTTGCGTGGTAACAGACTGAAGCACCACAGTTAGAGAGAGGGAGTGGGATCAGTTGGAACATGGTAATGGTCCGTCCGCCCTCGCAGCCCAATTCAAGCCTTTGAAATGACCATACAGCAGGACGCAGCATGTGCAACATCACCTGCTGGCTGGCAGTCAATCCTGCAGAGCCTCACGGTCTCTGATGTGATTTCAGAATGAAAAACATAGAGAGGAGCCAGCTCAATGAATACCATATAATTCCAACGTAATGAAAATGATAAGGAATTATGTCTAAACAGACAGATAAACAGATTAACAACAGATTTCAAACTTATTTTTCTCCTTTAGGGAGGGGTCTTTTTTCCCTCAAACAAAAGGTATTTCAAATATAAAAAACAAAATCATGAATAATATTATGATAATCCACATAATAACCTGTTTCATTGTGTTGCTAAAAAAATAAAGTTCTCAAATCAAGAAATGGTTTCTGCTAGAGCTCTGAAAGTGTGCTGTGGTATCTCACACTTCTAGGTATTTAATGTTGCGAGGTAGGACCTCCATGGATCAGACTTGTCTGTCCTCCACATCTCATAATGGTCGACTCAATGAGTATAAGGTGCCCAGGTCCGTAAAACCAGCCCAAATCACATGCCCTCCTCCACTGTGCTTGAAGGTTGGTTTGCGCTGATGTGCTGTGTTTGTTTTTCTCCAAATGTGGGACTGTAAATTATGGCCAAACAGCTCTGCTTTGGTATCACTTGTCCAAAGAACATTGCTTCAGAAGTCCTTTGGTTTATCCAGATGGGACTATGCAAATTCCTTCAACCCTTTCAAACAAGCCATACATGTTCAGTGTTTTTCTAATTGCCCTCTCCTGAACTTTAACATTTAACATGCTCTGAAATGCTGATATAAGGAAACTGCATTTAACTTTATCAGGTGTTCTGCTGCTTGTACCCACACTGCTTCAATCAAAAAGGTAAAAGTCAGCATAATCAGGTTTGGGATGAACAAAATATAGAGAATTCAGACTTTTCTATTAGTATAAAATAAATAAATAAAAATGCACTACATGGAAACTGCTCAGAAATTAGACTCCTTCCTTTTTCTGCAACAGAGAAACAGTCCACTGCTTCAGCTCAGCACAGCCAGAAAAGCTTTTTTCTGTGACTTTGTCAAATTTTTCTCCTTTCATCATCACTCTCTGAAAATGTTGGTTCCAACTAACTCACTTTCTAAAAAGGCAAAACAAGTTTTACTTTCTACAGTATAGATGAAAAAGCTGCATATCTACAAGATGACTTGGCGTCTTTGGGTCTCTCAGGAAACCACCTCATCCAACCTGACATTCAGGAAATCAAACTACGGTGCCTCGAGTCCAGCTGAGCTTTGATCAGGCCGACTGCTCTATGTGACCTTCCTGAAAGCTATGGAGAAAGCTACATCACAGCTGACCATGTACAATTGGTTTATTTCCTGTGAACAGAGATCATATTACAATAATACCACAATACGATTAACTTAAATACTTTCTAGTTTGTGTTTTTTTTTGTTTGTTTTCACTTTGTGGGGACTTAAAATATAACTTAGAACTAAAACTATTAAAACGCAGCCGATTTAATGTGAACTCCAGAAATAAAACAAATGACGCCAAATGTTTTCTGCTTCAACAACTTTAACCTGAATGCTAATAAATCTGGAAATTCATCAAATGTATACATGTCCTAAAATACTGCGTGTTTCTTTAAGAACTGCGACAGCGGACCAATGCAAGAGTTTGCAGAATTGGTCTCTCTGCAGCAGCAATGGTCATTAAGGAGATAAAAAGCCACCTATTGTCCTTGACCACAATGAGACTTATTACGAGTTCCATTCTAAGAGGAAAAAGTGCCACTTGCTGAGTGTGAGTGCCCCGATTCAATGGTGTCAGTCATTTGCAAGTGAAAAGGTGATGCATCAAGGAGGATAATGACCGGTCATAAAGGAGAGGAAAGAGAAGAGGGGGAGCAATGAGAGGAAGCATGATGAACCATATAATTAGCCTGTGTGAGTGTGTTGGCAGAATTTCTTCTTCTACCTGCCTTTCCTCACATGTGCTCAGGTGTTTGAGATGCAGACAATAAATCACTGAAATTACAGTAACAGCAAGTAAAACTCAAGCTGCTGCACAACATTCAAATCAATACAATACAATCACAAATATTATGCCTGACAAGAAGGATTGATTATTTTTTATTGTTAATCAAACTCCTAATTATTTCCTCGTTAATCAGCCGATCAGTCAATGCTTTGTTTTTAAAAAAATATGGATAAAGAATAAAAAACTTCCACTACACTTTTGTTCCTCCACATTCCAGGAACCCATAAACAAACTGAATTTAGTTCAATGTAAGACAAGAAATGCATCTGAAGCAACAAGCCAGCCAAACAATTTACTAGCAGTGCAAGTTTTAGAACATCACACCTGCATGTTTCCATCCAGAGTAATTCTTTACAGGGTTCCTGTTTATTTTCCCCTAACTGTGCAAACGTATCTTTCTGGACCAAATCTGCCTTCACACTGCAAGGCAACCAAGTTAAAAAAGAGCAGGTCCAGTTTGAGATTTAGGATTTATTCACATTTACATGTGTAAGTTTTCATCCCCTCCTCACTAATGATTATGGGAGAAATGACTTCTTTTTTCTTGGAAAGCTCACCGACTCGTTCATTATAAAAGTACTTTATAAATCTAAAGTCCTGGAGCAATAAATGAAAACAAGATTACATTCTCTGCTTTTTATTTTGTTGTTTTTTATATTTATTAGTATTAACTGTTACATGGACCTGATGCTCCACATGCCACTAATTTAAATTGTTACAGCCTCTCAAGTCTATGTACCACCCACAATCAGTCTCAGGTACTAGGATCCTGCCTGTATTTAGCGAAAACAAATAATTGTAATTATTATAGTTACATTTTGGCAGCTATAATGAGACCATCAGTATTTAATTTGACCAAGCTGAATTTTGTTTTCTTGATAAATAATTTAATCCAGATGTAATCTAGGGAATACAAGGGGTGCATTCACAGCTCTGAAGGATTGTAATTTAACTCTAAAATCAACTCATCTGGCTTCATCTGGTAAAACTGTAATGTATATCTGAAATTCCCAAGTTATTTTCAGTCAGTTTGGAGCAAAAATATATGTAAAATAGATGCAATACTGGATGCCGTATTGTATTTAGAAGAAGCTACTGTATCTCTTTCAATCCAAACAAGCTATATTTGATTAGTGTTACTCTGGGAGTCCTGTCATGGACTTTAATATTTATCATGCTAAGAGTCCGAGATGGAGCTCTTGGGGTTTGCATGTTCTGAACTCAGATAAATTTGCAAGCTGTTTTAAGTATTTTCAACTTGGTAATCTTTCTCATTCTGGAATGATGCAGCTCAATTAGTTGACCTTATCACACTTTATAGATTAGTGTACAGCAACACTTGCTCCTCTGAGGTCATTCCTCATGTCTTTCCACCGTGACGTTGTGTTAAAACACACCTGCATGCTCAATAAAGTAGCACCTTGGAGCTACCTTACTTCTTAAATCATATGGAAGCAGCAAGGATGTAATTTGTCAGACCTTCTGTATTTTGGTTTAGACTTAGGTAAATAAATGTTGCTGCATGCATGGCGCAATGCAATCAACTGTCCACTCTCACAACATGCGCTACACAACATGAGTGATTGTTGCAAGTCAGAGGTCTGATGCAATCTGCTGGGTTCCTTTAGATATAAAACTTTACCAGTTTGAATGATAAACTGAACTAGACTGCATTGTTTGATAACTAGGATTAATTTGGAATATATACAACTGACTTTGAATCTGTATGATTGGATTAAATTGACTTTTTTGTAAAGTGCCTAGAGACAGTATTTGTTATGAATTGTTATATAAATAAACTGATTTTAAGTGAAACGTTGAAATAGTGGATTGTGTCATGTGATGTTGGCTGGGTTAACTCTAAAACCTGCTGTGATCAGTTTTTAATATCCTGATCAGGTATCTGAAAGAGGCTGTTCTTACTTTGTAAATGATGCTTTTAAGTATTTTTTTTTTTTTGCCATGTTTTGGGATGTGGAATTACCTATTAGGTGTTTAAGTATTTATGAGCTTCACATCTTCTGCTGTACATTTCAATAAAATGTCATGGAAGAAAATGAGATGTGACAATATATCTTGAGAACGCATCAAACTTTGCTAACTTTTATTTAAAAGAATAAAAATACTCTTATCATGCCCACTCATGGATTGATACCAGAGCTACTAACACCAGTGCCCCCCTGTGGCAGATGTCTCCGTCCTGCTCGTGGTCCTCTGTCACCAGACATTTGTTTCGACAGGAAAGGTATGGCTGTTTACCCTGGAGCCTTCAGCCAGTGACAGCAGCTGAAACCTTCTGGATGGGCTAATCATGACAAGGAGCCAGTTGCCATGGAGATGCTGCCAACCTTGAGCAGTAATTCTTCAGATCAATATTTGTAGAGTGAAGAAGAAGGAAGGTGAAAAAATGTCAAAGGGAAGGAGCGAGAGGAAGTGCGCTGGAATGTTGTTTGACAAATAGACGAAGGGGAAAATGTTCTTTAACAAGAAGAACAGAGACAGGTCGGTAATGGGAGGAGACGGCGAGGGTGCAGCATTCCTCAGACAAATCCTGCTTCCCATTGTTGTCCAGAGCCAAAGCTATCAGGTGCTTGGAAACAGAGAACCAGGGAACTACATCTGAGCTAGGAGGGATGAGTTTAGAGTTTACAAGTAGGCTAATTAAATTAACATTTTTAGATCCTAAAGGTTTACATTCTGTTGGATGTGGGGGCTAACTGCGCATATTACTTGTGTTTCCACCTTTTGGCTGGCAAACAGTGCAATTTGGAAAATCCTGATTTTATGTGAAACACCAACACAAATTAGTGCATAACTGTGAAAAAGAACAAAAATCATTCTTGGTTTTCAAATCTGAAATGTGCATTTGTGTGTATTTGTACAGAGTCAATACTTTGTGGAATCACCTTTTGTTTTGATCAGGACTTTAACTGGGCAATTCTGGCACATGGATGTGTTTTGATCTAAACCATTCCTTTGTAGCTCTGGCTGTTTGTTCAGGGTTGTTTTCATCTTGGATGGTGAACCTTCACCCCAGACTTCCTATTAGTTCTGACCAGCTTCCCTGTCCCAGCTGAAGAAAAGCAACCCACAGCACGATGATGCCACCCCCATGTTTTGCTGTGGGTATGGGGTGTTCAGGGTAATGTACAGTGATGTTTTATACTACACAGAGTTTTGTATCCAGTGTAAATTTAATTGTATAAATTATAATTAAAATTTTAGTTTGTTCTGTCTGTAGCGTGTACCATGCATGGTCTCCATGATGCTGTTTTTTCATTAATTTTCTACAACAAACATCTGAGGCCTTCATAGAACATCTAGACTTATACTAAGATAAAATCTCAAGTGTATTCTATTTACTAATCAGGTATTTTCTGCTTACACTGCATTTTATATAATGGCATCAGTGAAATGGAAGACCTCTAAAGACTCCCATGCCTGTTGTCTGGACCTGAAGCAGAATCATTTTTAAATGTAACACTTGCTGAAGAGGAAGAAGACTGATGAAGAAACCTGGGGAGATAGAAACTGTTAAATTCTCATGAGCAGGAAGAGTGTTTCTTTCTGACTGATGTGCCGCTCAAAGGCAACTGGAAGAGAAGCAGGAAAAAAAGAAGGCAACTTGAGAAGAGGAGATAGATATGTAACAATAACTGCTGAAGTGCCATTTAAATTCTCAAAGGGAACAGTTTTCCTTCTTTGATCAGATTTTCAGGTAATATCCTCTCCAGAAAAAATAATCATCCACCTACAGTGTCATCCAAACGGATTCATTACTCTTGAAACTTTTCCATAACCATGCAAGGTTTTACATTTTTTCCCCACTACAAATATGTACCCACACAAGGAGCAGTTATGCTGCTACTTTGTTTATTTTCGCTGAAATATAATACAGTTTGTTGTTGAGGAAATCAGTTGAGGTGGTCTGGAGGTTTGATCTGGATACTTCCTAAGCACCTCCCTTTAGATGTCCCAGGGAAGCAAAGGGATGTCTGGGTTTCCTCTCTACCTAATTCAATTCAATTTATTTATGTAGCACCAATTCATAGCATCCCAAGGCACTTTACAATAAAAAAAGTAAATTCAGTCGAATCATAAAGACAGATTTCAAATCAAGTACATACATTCCAAATTGATCCTAGTTATCAAACAATGCAGTCAAGTTCAGTTTTTTGTTCAAATTGGTTCAAAGTTTCAAAGAAACCCAGCAGATTTTATGGTCACAGACTTGCAGAGTTCACTCTTGCTGGATAAACATATAGCGACAGTGAAGGCATTTGGCATTGTGTCATTGACTTTGCAATCCCTCATACCGAGTATGCATGGAGTGACAGTGGCAACCCACTATGCTGGAGCCTCAATGCTCTTGCTTTGCTTCTCTCCCCTCGGAGCTCGAGGATTTTGTGAATGGCCAGCGTTTAAAACGAGCACCGCTACGTTTAATGTCTGTCTGCTCTGTCTGTCTGGTGGATGTCTACTCGCTGCTAAATACCCCAGAGTGAAGGCAAAAGGGCCAACAAGTGCTAAGCATCTCTGGGAACTCCTTCAAGACTGTTGGAAAACCATTTCAGGTGACTACCTCTTGAAGCTCATCAACAGAATGCCAAGAGTGTGCGTAGCAGTAATCAAAGCAAAAGGTGGCTACTTTGAAGAACCTAGAATATAAGACATACTTTCAGTTGTTTCACACTTTTTTGTTCAGTATATAATTCCACATCTGTTAATTCATAGTTTTGATGCCTTCAGTGTGAAGCTACAATATTCATAGTCATGAAAATAAAGAAAACTCTTTGAATGAGAAGGTGTGTCCAAACTTTTGGTCTGTACTGTATATATAGTACGAGTACATCCGCCCCTAAGTACCAGCAAGAATTTAGAACTACTTTCACCCCTGCGTATTACCTTCCTATACATTCAACGCTGCAGAACACATGAACTGTTTACCAGATGAGCAAAGCAGGAGCAGAGTTTTGAAAATTTCTTCCACATGAGCCCATTGTCCACTGAAAGGATTCAGCGGAACGCATTGGTTTTACTTGGTTAATAGGAATCCCAGGGAATCAAGCACGTTCCTTTTCTACTGCAACAGACCATTTATTAAAATCAACCTAATGACGTATTGGGGAAGTTGTGAAAAAAATGCAATACACCTTCATACCAGCAGATGGCAATAATCCTTTACTCTGTCTAAAAGTAAATTTTTTTGTGTCAACTGATAAATAATAGATGATGAGCAGCTTTAGGGTTATACAGTTGATTAATTCCCAGCATTATTCCCTACGTTGCTCTTGATCTATAAACACGAATAGTTTAAATAATTTTACAATACATTTTTTACCAACCTGCATCTGACCAGAGATGTTGCTTTACAAATGCATGATTCATTTACAATAACTACGAATAACTGACTAACACACTTATTTTACTTTCATTATCATCAGGTAAACTCATACTAGAAAACTACAAAACATGTTTTTAGTAAAAACTGTATTTATTAGAATAAAAAAAAAGGTATTCAGTCCAGGATTAAAGAGAATTGATACATTGACTGTCTAATCGTAAGCAAATATTCATATACAGAGAAGATGGTTAGACAGTGGAGTAGAGGATGGCAGGACGAATGAGAGCTCCTGGCATCCAAACCTGGAACTGTGGTCTCTCCTCCTGCAGAGCTGTCTGCATAAAACTGTGAAAAATTTAAAATATTCAGGAGTTCATACTCCACCAAGGCTCGTTTACATGAAACGACAGTCTTACAGAAATGTGTATTTTTTATGTACATGGAAATTTAAGTGCTCTGATCATCAGCACTGCATTAAAATATTTGTCTTACAGAACTGTGACGAAACAGCTTGTAATTAATGCATGTGCCCGGTTAGCTTAGTTTAGGAGCCAGACCAACAGAGTTCTGCTGCTATGAAAAAACTATTCAAAGTAGGCTCATTCTTGATGAACTGACTACACAGATGAAGTTTTGAGGTCTACTTTCTCGCTTAAAAACATCTTAACTACTTTTTGTGACAAATTAATGATATAAAAACGATTCATTTGTACAGTAACCTGTGCCATTACTGAAGATGCTGGTGCCAAGTCTCGCTGAACACAACTCCACCCCTTTAACAAATCATGCTACAGCACTTATACATCATGTTTAGTGTCAATGTGCACTGGTGCAACCCAGTTCAAGTTCAATTTATCTTAATGCACATTTTACTTATCAAATAAACAAAACATCTGAAATCTCATCTCTCATCTCCAATACCACTCAATTATTCAGTAATGCTATTGTTTAGTCACACATGCAGGCAGTTGCTCACTTGTGCACAAACCTATACACAGTCGTATATAATTATATAGATGACTTTATATCTATAACTTCAGAGTTTCATATTCAGAAAAGAAGAAAAATCATCTCAGCATGTGAAGCTTTAAACCTTCGCGCATGTGATGGCTACTGCTCTGAGAGGACATTTGGTGGAGTCAGAACTTCTGTTTCTTGCTGATCTTGTTTTTTTTTTGTATCTGCCAGCTCCAGCGTCGCATCTCCCACTTCTTCTCGAGTCTGCTTCTGCTCCTCTGTCAGTTCTCCTCACCTCACAACAAACCTGAACACCCCTACGCTCCCTCAGATTCTCACTTCCTTCTTCTACTTTGTGTCTGAGTGGCGAATTGGCGTGACAGTGTTGCCTCCTCCATGTCCCTCTGCGTCCTCTCCTGTTCCTCACCTCATCGTCTGGCTCCATCCATCACACTCCTCCTCCCCCCACATCTGAAGGCAATGACCTTCTTGCTGTGAGTCATCTCCACCCTGACAGCTCCTCTATGTTCCTCCTGCTTTCTGCTGCTCCTCCACTGGCCCTGTTTACCTCATCCCCCTGTCACTCCTCATCCCGCCTCAGTGGCCTAACCTCATACTGTCACCTCCTCGCCCTGCTCAATTTGTCTCATCGTCTGACTGTTCTCTCCTCCTCCTCGGTACCATGACCCTCGGACAGGGAAATCTTTTCTCCTCAACACTTCTGTGCTCTTCATTGTCTTTGGCTGTCAGGCCGTCATGCCATGTGTGTGAGAGCTTTATTTTAGTTTTTTATCTCCTGCTCCGTTCAAACACTGAAAAATCTTTACAGAAACATTCCTGAAACATTTTCGGTTCAGTATGATGAGTTGGTATTTTTGCTCCTAAAGGTTATAAGCTGTGATCTGACTGGAGTTCAGCTCAGAGAGTTTTATCAGTATATCTAGACAGCAAAACAATAGCATTTAAATCTATCAGTCCATGTCCTACTGCTAATCAGTAACAGGCCCAGGAGAGAAACCAAGAGATCCCTCTCACCAACCAAACTAAGTCATTCTGAAAGACCACAAGGATTTACAAAGTGGACATTTATTCTCTCTAGAAAATTCATGGTCTACCCTGGGTTTCTCCAAGTGGTAAATACCCAGCAAATCTCCAAAGGGATGCACCCTTAACAGATCAATGAACCATCTCTTCTTTCAATGTGGAATAGCAGCAGGACCTTACATGATGGAGCTCCTTACCTAATCTCCAAGCCAGAAACTAGTCTCCCCTGAGAGGAACCTTTTTCCTTTGGTACATCACCATCTTTGCCTGGAACACTCATTACTGCAGATTAAATCCATTTATGCCTACTCATCTACTGCCACCCTGCAGGAACAAGACATAACTTCTCTGCTTGATGCAGAAACTCACTCCTGACCTGCAGCCAACAACCATAGCCTGAAGTTAAAAGGAAATTACTTAATTTCTGGACGCTTTAAACTCAACTATAAATAACTATAAATAAAACTTCATCTCCAAATGCAAAGATGAGATCCTGAGGTTTTCCAAACAAATACTCATTTCTCCATGACTACACCTTGAGATCCTGTCATGAAAACCACAGAAACCTTGGCACAGGAGCAGCACTTAAGGAGTCCAACCTGACCCAGAATGTTCTGATAATGAAGGCACAGCCATTGCATTGAGGATACAGAGACCATGTGGCCCTTAAAGGCCACATTGAAGTCCGATATTTCCACGTATTATCCGAACAAACTTTCTATGGTAACACAACTCAAACTTTTCTGCAGATCCACATGACCCATGTGAATGTGATGCCAATCTATCCCTCAACTAAACCACTATGAATCGATGCAAGGGTAACTATTTGCCTCATCCCGTTTTTATGGTTTAAAGGAAACAGAAAAATTGAAACCATCAATAAAATAACCATAAATTATGGAAAGAAACATAGATATTACTAAAAAATGCAGCCAACAGCATCTTCTATCCCATTTATAACCAACAAAAAGAAAAAACCTGGAAAAAAGGTGCCTGCACCAACCTGGTTAACTTTAAGTAAGGCTATGTGTCATCAAAACCATCAAGTGTCTCCTCCCTTGATGGCACCCTCTAGACCATATTTTTTACCTCAACTGGCCATCATTATACACGCATCATAAAATTCATTGGTTCATTTTAATATAAAAAAAACTCTTTTTGGTCCATCCCTGACCTGTGTCAACAGTTGCAGACCTTATATTCTGTATAAAGCGGTCGCTCTGTGAACTTGAAATGAAACGATCTACAAAAAAACCCTAAAACTGAACTCTTAGCTCCAAGCTGCAATTTAAAGCTAATATTTTGAAACCTTTTAACGAGAAATGTTATTCAGAGTGCTAGCCCATTGTCTTTCTTTGTTGCAGAGGTTGTGGTAATTTTGGTTGACTGTTTATTTGTTAAATTACAATGTTACCAATGACAATTGAAAAGACATGATTAAAGTGTTGTGTTTTTACTACTTTGTTTGTTATTATTTAAATTTGCTATATGTTTTAACTCTGATTTCCTTTCTATTTTTTTGCTTCTTTCAACCTGTAAGAAGTCCGTGGGAGGTTTACATTTAGATTTAATATTTTTATGACTTCAGTGAAATCATTGAGGAGGCACAGAAACCTAACCTCCATCCCTTCTGCAGCCGACGTTCCACTCTTTGATGCAGGCTAATGAGATGAGGCTACACCTCTTCACCCTGCTCTGTTTTTTACCCAAATCTAAACTTCTCTCATACATCAGACTGCATCACCTCTTGTTCTTCTCTGCTACCAGAACCAAAAGCAGGAAAATTGTTTTAAACATGCCAACGGCAAGCAGAGATTTTACAGCATGGTGCTCCAAACTCATTTCTGCAAGTACACGTGAGAATGTGACAGAGTCTAAAAACCTGTTGTTTTTTTTTTACATTGTATCTGCAAACCGCTTTATTAGGATGATATGAAAACAAAAAAAATCAGGAGAGAATTTTAAAACGATCTGTTAATCCAAATGACAGTTTGTTTTTTATTTTGTTGTGAAAACCTTTTATAAAGATGTATTTTAGTTCTGCTGCTGACAGCTTTGCGCTCTGACAGCAGTTTTTGTTGAACCTATTCACCTTCTCACAGAACAGCTGAAAGCTAAACTGCTGTGGAAAAACATAGGTCACATAGTAGAGTGGAACCTCTTCTGCGGTGCGTCACCCCCTTACCTCTTAACCTTCTTTTCTTCTGACATCAACCTGTGACATCAACCTGCTGTGGCTTCTCACACCTGCTTCCCTGTCACCTCCACCCACTTAAATCAACCGCTGCTGTCTAAATGAACCTCAGAGACCAATCACTCACTGAAATATCTTTGTCCATCCAACCAGTGCTGGTGTCAGTATATTGGCTTGGATTTTAGGATTTTACTCTTGGTTAAGCCTCTTAATTTTCCTGTCTACATTCTTCTAAACGAACTACATTTATCTGAAACATCTTGCATTGCAGGTTTACTCTCTTAATTATTAGAAATTCTCAGATGCTTATAAAGCCCATCCTGCTTCTCAATGATACGTCAGTAAAATTCAACAAACCTGATTTCATTAACTGTTTGCAACAATTTCCTACCTTTTAGGTTTTTTTAATATTCTTATTTTACTCTCTCTTGGTGTTATTTTTACCTCATTATATCTTCATTATTACCTGTGAAGAACACTTTTCTTTCTGGTGTGGAATAAATTAAAAACCTCCAAATTTATTGCTTCTTAAAATAGCTGAAATTACACATAGTTTTATCACATCCGGTGCACCTAATTAGAACATCACTACTCAGCATTTTGAAGGATGCTTTTCCCTGTTGAGGTCAGGAGCACAATAAGATCTAAAGAGCTGGCTGAGGCCTTCTGAAAGAAGATTGAGTTTGCTAAGTAATTGAAAGTGGTCCTAAAATACTTTGGAATGGGCCCTTCTATTGAACGAAAAATAGTCTACAAGTGGCGGACATTCAAAACAACTGCCAACATTCCCAAGTCTAGCTGTTCAGGCAAGTTCACCCTGACAGCAGACCACAAAATGCAAAAAGAAGCCTCCAAAATCCCTAAAATGTCATCATTGGACTGCTGTAGGTCCAATGAAATGGAAAGTCCTGAGCTGAGTCAAAGCCTAAATCTTGATCTAATTGAGATGGTGATGGTTGGGGTTTGATGGGTTCATCAAACATCTCACAGCTGAAAGTGATGGGTGAGGCAAACATTCTTCAAACCAATGTCAAAGACCAGTTGGTGGCTACAAGCAATTTCAGCCACCTTATCCCATTCTGGGATAAGGTGCAGAACATATAGTATTTTTCTTTTCTGACAGGAAAAAAAAATGTCATTAGACATCAATATGTGAGGTTCTTTTTAAAGAACTGATTATTTAATGGGTTATTCTAAGTATATCACATACCTTTGTAAATCTGACTAAATTCTTTAAAAAAAAGAAGCACCGAGCAAAGTTTCATCAAAGTTGTCGCTTTCACATTTTCTCAGATAAAAAAATTGTTCTTTGAAGGGTATATAGTAGACATTTCTTGATATTCAAAAAAGGAGAAATGCAGTATATATCAAGAACATGTACTGTTCACTTAGTATTGGTCCACTGGCCACATCCAGCCAGTTAGATAATTTCATATACTATTATTAGTGGCACACCAGTCGGTTAAATAGCACACACTAAAATTCACACTGCAAATCCCATAGTGCACTGCAACAGCTACTCAAAATGTGCCTTTTGTGCTAATTGAGGTGACACGGTCTTAAATCAGTGAACTTTTTCTGTGAACACAGTCGTAGTAGGACGCTGAGATCTGGAGATCAAATGTTTTCAGTCGTCCTGAGAAATCAGCTGGTGACTCTAAGGTGACCGAGCTTTTTCAGTTGTAGCTCCTAAACTGTTGAACAGTCTCCCACTATCCATTAGGTCCACCAGAACCCTGGGTGATTTTTAATCATTTTGAAAACTCATCTGTTTTCATTGGCTTTTAATTCTGGAGGGCTTGAGTATGAGGCCAGTGTTTATTTATGGTAAATTTTATTGTTGTTTTATTTATACTAACTGACATTGTGTTTTATTGCTTACCGATTTAATCTTTTATTGTTTAATTTTACCTGTGAAGCGCTTTGGTCACTTCTCTGTGTTTAATAGCGTTATAAAAATAAAGGTTGATTTTGTTCAACAGATACAGTATGTGCTTTACTGGGCACAGTGGGCAGACTCTTTAACTGTCAAAAGGTTGGTCACGCAGGTAGAAGCCAGAACAAGGCAGTGTTGGAAGAGTTTTCCTTTTGAATGGAAAGCAAAATTGGTTACCAACCATATGAGGACACAGAGGGATAACATTTTGTTACATCAACAGCCACTAACAATCTAAATGTGCAATATTAAAAGATAAAACACCAGCCTAAAAAGTTAGCCTAAAAGTTATCATTTATTCATTGACATTATTCCAATAAACATTCCATTTCTGCAATGATAACTTTTATCCCAGTCGCATAGTCAAAGTGGAAGTAAACCGCTCTTTCTAGTCAAACTCAGCAGGGCATCCAGGGTGTGCCCCAGGTAATGTGGCATTTGAAATGGTGTGGAAAGTAATGCCTGCCCTGTACACTGAGTTGCTGACCAGGATAGAAATGTTGCACACCTAGTCCTTTGGGTTAAACAACATGTTTCTGTTTGCCTCAAGTGAGATGAAGGAAGACCAGAGATAAGAAGAGGAAAATCAGAAATATAGACCCCAAATGCTCTAAGTTTACGGCAATATTTAGCCGGAAATTAAGGATATTTTGTTGTTTTGGCGATGCCAACATGTATTGTGGGTGTCGCTTCCTGACATCTCTGCACAAAGGTACCTAAGATTAAAATAACATTTTCATTGAAGAAAATTTTCCTGGAATGATTCTCTGTTGTATAGTATAAATAAATTACTGAACTGACTGCAGATGGTGGGTGGGGATTTGTGCATGCAGGTGAGCTTGCAAGGTTCTGACAGAAAAAGGAGTGACAGCCATGTTGTAGTAGGTTTCGGTAGGGGGCCTAAGTGTATGAGACAGGAAACACATGTACATCTGATTACACAATCTACTGAGGGATTATTTGATGGGATACTCTGTTACTAAAATATTTAAAAACTGCAGCACTGATAAAGTTAACAAAATGTGACAAAGCTACAAAGACTGAAAGTAAAAAAGAACAAAGTGACCTTAATGATGGATAAACAAATGACAAGTCAGGTTAAAAAGCAAAAAAAGAGCAAAAAATAACAAATCAAAAACAACTCTCTCTTTCAGAATAGCATGAAAAGACAGCTTATATTAAAGACCTTAAAAATAAAAGAAAAACAAAAATAATGAAGGACAAAAGACACAAGATTAATCTAGAGGGCATCCTAAACTGAATAGAGACAACATTGAGACAACATGAGAAGGTGCGGTTTAGGTGTGTGCAAGTGAAAGAACAATTGCTTCATTTTTGTGTGTTGAAAAAAAGTCCAAATATTTAAAACATGTTAATGTTAATTCTTACAAAATTAGGTTTCCCTGTTTAGAATATTTTGGTACATGCCTTAGTGCCTGAACAGACCGCAGCGCCAGCCAGTCAGATTTTTATCAAGTGTTTTGGACTGTTCACGTCTGAAAAACAGCTCTGCTTTGAGATATTCCCCACTATCAGCATCAGATAGACGAGTGTGTCAACTGCACCGCCTGTGGTCCAAATTCATTCTTCAATGAGAGGTGATATGACAGTTTGATTTTGGACCTAAGGAAGCCTCTTATCAGTTTATTGTGGAGGTTCACTTATAGTTCAGTTCTCCTTTTCTTCTCCAACAGTGCAATTCTGAGAATAATTATAATTATTATTAATATACAAATGTCAGTCCTATCTCTTAATATGATGGCGTCATGACAAAATATAATATCATTTAATGATTTAATGATAGATTTGAGACTGGTGAAAAAAGTTATAAATGAGACTGATATGCTTCTTATATTTTGTTCTCTTTTATTAGGGGAGAAGAGTTTTGGATATCTAATGTTTGTAAAACATTTCTGCTTTTCTATCTCCCATAAGACCACAAAAGGCATGCAGGTAGTACAAATGTTGCCTAATCTCCATGTGAAATGCTCAAAAAAATCATTCATCACAACAAAGTCTATACAAGCTCAGAGGAACAGATGTTGTTTATTTTATTCTGATGTGAAAAGCCATAAATGACCATTAGTTTGTTCATCACAGCGCGTTTCGTCAGCTGCTGAGTCTCAGCAGGGCATTTGCCTCAACATAAGCCAGGACTGGGAATCTCCATCCACATTTACCCACACCATTACCCACACAAACATCTCCAAATTAAACCCAGCATGCCCTTTTCCCCTTCTCAATAACAAAACCTCTCACAACCCCCTCCTTGTCCTTGCTGATTAAACTCCCATTTGCTTCAGATAATTAGCCCCCGCCCCTGTCAAATTTAAACTCAGAACTATCAGGATGCATTGCAGGAGATCCGTGCAAGCCAACAAGAGCCAAGGGAGTTGATCCTTGCCAGGAAGAAGTATAATGGAGGAACTGACACTAATCTAAATTAATGTCTATAACAACTTGTTAGAAATGTGTGCAAACATTGCACTTCAGACCAGCAGCTGCTTTCGATAAATCTCTGAACCAATCGGCGCTGTTGGCAGCAAATCCGTCTGAAAATTAGATCCAAATCAGGCATCATTGAGCTCAGATCATTACTG
The DNA here is from genome assembly GCA_036173005.1 of Crenichthys baileyi. Lineage (NCBI taxonomy): Eukaryota > Metazoa > Chordata > Actinopteri > Cyprinodontiformes > Goodeidae > Crenichthys > Crenichthys baileyi. Next base: position 38,565 of record JAHHUM010002605.1, read on the forward strand.
TGTAACCAAGTTACAGACAATGCTCCACAGAGATATTAAACTGGATTTAAAGAGAAGGGGAACCACAAGATAGTTGAACATTTTTTTAAAACTACTATATTCCTGTAAAGCCTTAGATGGCAGCTGCCACTTTGTGCGTTCTGCCCAACACTAATACATATTTTTTATAGGATACAGACAACAAATATGTCAGTTTTGGTCTTTAAAGCTTATTTTATGGTAGTTACGATTAATTATCAATTGGATTTAGGTTTGTACGTTGACTGGGCCATTCTAACACATAAATATGCTCCGATCTAAACCATCGCATTGTATGGCTGTATGTTGCCCTGCTGAAGCAACTGCTGAAGTGAACCTTTGCCTGAGTCTCAAGTTCTTTTCAGCCTTTAACAGCATTTCTTCCAGAAAAGTCCTGTATTTAGCTATCTAACTACATTTTCCATCTACTCTGATCAGCTTCCCTGTCCCAGGCCTTCACCACCATGTTTCACTGTGGTGATGGCGTCTCACACCATTCTGAGGCTAAAAAGTTTCATTTTGGTAACATCTGACACAGGTGGACTGTTTACTATTTTCTAGTTAGTAGACTTTGGAACGCTTTTATGTATACTACTTTGTGTTGGTCTGTCATGTGACGTCTCAATAAAACACATTGAAATTTGTGTTTTAAACATGCCAAACTGTGAAATGGTTTCTGGGGTAGGAATACTTTTGCTCTGTGTCATAATGCAGAACATTAACAGGATGCAAAAATCTATCTACAGTCTTTCATGAATCCCTCCACAAACACACTCGCACTTAACCTTCAGCAGGAGTTTTCCTGGATTCACCATAAAATCATTTCAGGAGGGAATATCAGAATGAAATGACTATGTATTCTGAAAACGTCACCTCCCTGTGAACCACCCAAGAAATAAAAAAACATAGATATCAGTGTTCCGGTTTAATCAGGAGCCTAGAGGCGGTAAATGTTAATCGCCTCCCTCAACATTACATTCATTTACAGTCCTCAGTCCTCAAAGAATGGCTGACAGGATATATGGCTGCTTGGGGGCACCGATCCTGCTGCTTCCTAAATTCATAATGACACAAAGCTGAAATGTTCGCATTCTGGCCCAATCAAAGTCCTCAGGCAGGAATCATGTTGGGAACCAATGTGTCACTAACATTCAACAGCATAGGTACACCAGATTTCTTTCTCCACACTTTCTACCTCTAAAGTTATTAAATCTAACATCAAGTATACAAAAACACACAACAAATCCTAAGTCTAATTACTTTAATGTTACAATGATGAAAATAATAGAAAAGCTCTTTGAGCTCTGTGGGAAAAACTAGTTATATCCTTGCTGCCTCCATGGGATTTAGAAAGCAAAGTTGCAGCCATCCCCTGCGGATTAAATGTACTAATTACATGATCATAAGTGTGAGCACCCCACTAAAAGCAGGTGTTCTGACATTTTTATGATCTGAAGCATATAGGTGTATGATAACATGTCAAGGTGAAAACACACCAGCGCTGACCTTAAAGAAGCAACTGTTCAACTCAATCAGGTTAGGGTTATAAGGTCATTTTCAAACAGAGTGAGGTCCATCATTCTACAGTGAGGGCGTTTATTCCCAAGTGGGGAAAAAAAACATATTTCCCTTGACAGCTGCTTTGGAGTGGATATCCCAGCAAATTTATCCCAAAAAGACAGCGAGCAACGAGTGAGCCAGCAGACTCTGCAGGCCTCAGAATTTAAAATGTTAAAGTTCATGACAGGAAAATTCAGCCTGCTGAACACAGTGGCGGATCTAAAAAATTTTACATGGGGGGGCAAAGGAAGCACAAAAGGTCTAGGAGGCAGATTGGGAATGCTGGACCTCTTCATTGAAGTTCATTGATTTAAAAAAAAATATATAATGCAATTAGAATACGTTTTCACTGGGTTTCTGCATTGTACAATTTGCTTTTACTATAACATAAAATTAAAACATAAATTGGCTACATCTATAAAGCCACACCTGTAGACCTGAGCAGATATGTTGTTCAACGAAACATCTAATATCTCTCCACTGGAATTTATACCCAGAATAAATCCATACCAGGTGGTCCAGCTGGATAGGCTGGATTCCCTGACTCTGTGCCGTCCTTCTCTCCATTGGTTTTCTTCTGCACTGTCTTCTCTCTCTCTCTGACTCTGAAATATTATCATCTTCAACACTTACGCTAACATCATTTTTCTCATCTTCACTCATTTCTTTACCTGTTGAACTCTCAGTGGCCTCCTTCACCTGTGACCTTCCTGGTCTCTCCATTATTCTTCCTTCCTCAGATCTCATAGTCTCTTCTTCCTTCTCATCCCTCCCTTTTTTGCCAAAGAAACTGGAAATTTCGCCACTTTTATTTCCTGTTCATTGTGATCTGCAATGTTAAAGCATTACGTTTTAGAAAAATTGCCCATTTAGTACAACAAGAAGTCTATAACAATATGAAATCAGAAATGATCACATTGACCCAGGTCACACAAGCAGTTATATTTAGAAATCTTATTCTCATGGCAGCCAATTTATTATTTATCTGACCGACCGGATGTGACGTGGTTTAATTGTACCTCATTGCCGTGATATTGATCATATAGAGCCGTCAGTGAAACTGCAGCCCCTAAAAAAGCAAACCTTAACATTTTGTTTCATAGCTAAACTTTTCATTAACTGTTATTGTGCTTATTGTAAGCTATACTATAGGGAAATATGATAACACTCTTACAAATCACACACAAGTGAGTCACTGTCATTAAACGAATAATAAACATCTTACACCGTGAACGTTGGTCGCTTCAGCAGACATTTCATTCACTGCGAACTTAAGTTGCTTTATTGTTGTGTTAAAACATCACCTGAACAAACTGACTAACTGCAGAAACCTGAACAGCTCAGTTGCTCCACTCTACTGGGCTGCAGACAGACTGCCTTGTTAATGTGCCTGACATACAGTGTTTGAAGCAGGGCCGTAACTACGTTTTTCAGGGACCTTAGATTATATCTACGATTATATATTTTTGGTAAATTAATGTTTAATTTGAAGGCTGTAGGAGGCTTTTGGACAAACAAGCAATTAGTAATTAGAAGTATTTTAAGGACATAAAAGTAGGGGGCAGCTGGGAGGGCAAAGCTTTACAGCAGGGGGGCAGTTGTCCCCCTTTAGTTCTGCCCCTGGCTGAAAATTAAGGGACACTGCAGAGTCAAAAATATTCTCAGTGAGGTCACCAACCTCACTGGGGTTGTACTTATCCTTATTCTTCCTCCAAACACGGCGAGTCAAGTTTAGACCAAAAAGCACTAGCAAACTTCAGAATTTCTTATAATTGAGCCAGCAGTGTTGCCTTCTCTCAAAGCTGCTTGGCTATTTTCCTGTAGCCCATCCCAGCCAAGTGCCTTGAGACGACATGTGTTGTGAATTGGCGCTATATAAATAAACTGAATTGAAAACTGAATTGAATTGCAGATCTATTATTTTATCCCTGATGTCCTTCCACAGCTCTCTGGTCTTGGCCATTGTGGAGAGGTTGCAGTTTGTTTGTTTGTTTGAATGAGTGTGTGGACAGGTGTCTTTTATACAAATAACAAGTTCAAACAGGTGCAGTTATCACAGGTAATGAGTGGAGAGCAGGAGGGCTTCTCAAAGAAGAACTAACAGGCCTGTGAGAGCCGGGATTCTTACTGGCTGGCAGGTGATCAAATACTTATGTCAGGTAATAAAATGTAAATTAATTATTTAAAAATCACACAATGCGATTTGCTGGATTTTTGTTATAGATTTTGTCACTCACAGTTGAAGAGTACCTATGATACAAAATAAAGACTTCTACATGCTTTGCAGGTGGGAAAACCTGCTAAATCTGCAGTGTATAAAATACTTGTTCTCCCCACTGTATGCAGACACTGTGGTTGAGGCACATCAACATCATGGTAGCAACCTTTGGGACATTACAGAGCTGAAAGTCTTCATTGGCTTCTTGTAAATTCGAGGAGCACAGGGAGCAAAAATATGAACTTGGACAGTCTCTGTTTGGAAAAAACAGGGCTTCCAGTTTTTCAAGAATCTGGATGTGCTCAAGAAATAGGGTCTCAATTTTAATAAAAAGGAAACCTGACATACGTGACTGGTGGAATACAGGTTTGCACTGATCTCTGATACCTGTAACAAGTTTGTTGAAAACTTTATTGCCTGCTAATAGTTAAATGCCAACATCAGCACTGGTGAGCAGTTTTCCCCCCATCAAGTCCAGGTGCAAATTTGCATAGCAAATAATCATTACAAATCGGGGGTCAAATTTTAGCTGGCAGCGTATATTGAGTACGAATACATGCTGACTGGGGCTCCATATTTAGAGGAGGAAACGCGGAGTAGAGGTCAGCTCCTTAGAGAAAATGTGGTTCTGAAACTGGCGGAGCCATTCATGGGGAAGAAATATCACCACTGATAGTTTCTTCACCTCACTAAAAATGGCTACCATCTTGCAGGCCAAGATGACCAGCCATTTAGGCACTCTTGGGAGAACAAAGTGTGAGTTACCTCCCTCCAACAAAAAGCAAGTGGAGCTATTCTCTACAAGGGTGCTGAAATGCGGATATGCAACGCTATTAATTTATCAGGAAAAGCCCCGTAAAAATGCAGGAATACAAGCCCATGTTCTCTGCCAGAAGTGCACTGGCACCCTGTTGATCTGAGCTGGGTGTGAGTTGTTAATAGTTTTATTAGCCTCATTGTAAATAGTTCAAATAGTTATAGTGATAATAATAGATCTAGTTATAATAGTTATAGTTAGAAAAATATAAATGTTCTTGCTTTCAAAGCTTCCTTTACTGACTTTTGACATCCAGTTTGTGTGTTCTTCGTTTCATATTTGTTGATTACTGTTTATTACATAACTTTTTGCTAAATTAACATTGATGTTTATTTTGTGATAAAGGAAGCTAAAATTGTTGGTTTCAAGAGGTATATTTTGTTAGATTTCTCACTGCAAGTAAAATCTTAAAGCATGATTAAACCTTGCCTATTAAATAAAAAAAGGTTTTATTTTGGTTTGAAAACCATTGTTTCGATAACAAAATTTTGGATTATCTTTGTTGTAAAATTACAAGGTGAATTAAATGAGGTTTAAATGCAGCATTCAAAATGACCGCTGTAGGTCGTTCTAGTAGTTATAGTATAGTGGCCTTCCAAATGTTAAGAAATCCATGCATAAAACATTTCTGATCATAAATAGCTTTATGTTCTAACAATGTCATCTGTAGAATAAAGTTTTTCAGATCAGTCTAATGCCATATAGTTCTTCTACACAGGTTATGGTCGGAGAGTGAGATGTGTGTATCTGTACGTAAATGGTCTAAGGGTCCATATTCTCTGAAGAGGATATCGGTCTTGGGTTACTATGCCAGAGGTTACCAATCCCTCACAACGAGATACTCCTGAGTGGATAAAAAGCTGCTTAGTTTTGTATTGTCTCGGAGAGTAAGTGATGCCTTGAAAGTGGGAGGCTCAGCCCCTGGTGCTGTGAGAGGAAGGAATATCCCTGCGGCTTCACTAAGACAGCCAACATGAATCAAAGCTGCTCTGGTTACTGGCAGCACTGATAAAAAATAAAATTGGACTTATATTACTTTTATGTGACACCTGAAAAGATTTCATCAAAACATCACACCCAATAATATACTCTTCAACTCTGCATGGTTTAAAGTTTCAGAGGACCACTACGGTGGATTATCAAGTTCAGCGCTTCGCAAGCTCAGGGAATTTAAGATCAGTTTTTCTTTTTTTTTTCCTTTTGTTTGTTTTTTGATAAAAACTGATTTCCAACCATTAACATCGGACAAAAATCTGAGTTTTACTTTAGAAATAAAACCCTAAATCAAGAACACTTCAACTGATTAATGTAACTGTCAAGAAATGTTATATAATGACTTTAAAGATTGACGTGACTTTTTTCAGTGCTGACTAAGTCATGACCCACCTTTCTAAAATTAGAAACACACCGATAATGACCAGTGCATGGCAAAAAGTATATATATTTTCCTTATATCTAGTAACTAAAAACAACACCAGTAGTGTCTGGCCTCCAGCCACCATAATGATGAAAACCCAAGAGATCCTTCTGGTTTTCTCTTCAAAGCATCACCTGATGCATTTTGGCCTCTAGCTCAGTGGATCTCAAACTTTTTAGGCTGAGTCCTCATTTAGAGAAACAACATTGCCCAACAATATTAGCGAACAAATTCTTGTCATTTTGCCTTACTTATTGTCCGACATAAATAAATAAAACATTCGTAATGTTTTAAGAACCATAATTTGTGCAGTAAAATCCAAATAATTCTTAAAACTAAATATTTTGTTTTAAAGATTTTATTTAAATAGTCCTCAATACTGCCAGTTATTTTGCCCTTTTTTATCATAACATAACTCTCTGACACGCAGAATGTCTTCTGTATTCCACTATATCAGTTTTTAATGTTGGGTCTATATATATATATATATATATATATATATATATATATATATATATATATATTATATATATATATATATATATATATATATATATATATATATATATATACATATACATATATATACATACATATATATATAATATATATATATATATATACACATACATATATATACATAAAATATATATACACTGCTAAAAAAAATAAAGGGAACACTCAAATAACACATCCTAGATCTGAATGAATGAAATATTCTCATTGAATTCTTTGTTCTGTACAAAGTTGAATGTCCTGACAACAAAATCACACAAAAATCGTCAATGAAAATCAAATTTATTAACCAATGGAGGCCTGGATTTGGAGTCACACACAAAATTACAGTCGAAAAACACACTACAGGCTGATCCAACGTTGATGTAATGTCCTTAAAACTAGTCAAAATGAGGCTCAGTATTGTGTGTGGCCTCCACGTGCCTGTATGACCTCCCTACAACCCCTGGGCATGCTCCTGATGAGACGGCGGATGGTCTCCTGAGGGATCTCCTGCCAGACCTGGACTAAAGCATCCGCCAACTCCTGGACAGTCTGTGGTGCAACGTGATGTTGGTGGATGGAGCGAGACATGATGTCCCAGATGTGCTCAATCGGATTCAGGTCTGGGGAAAGGGCGGGCCAGTCCATAGCTTCAATGTCTTCATCTTGCAGGAACTGCTGACACACTCCAGCCACATGAGGTCTAGCATTGTCCTGCATTAGGAGGAACCCAGGGCCAACCGCACCAGCATATGGTCTCGCAAGGGGTCTGAGGATCTCATCTCGGTACCTAATGGCAGTCAGGCTACCTCTGGCAAACACATGGAGGACCGAGCGTCCCTCCAAAGAAATGCCACCCCACACCATTACTGACCCACTGCCAAACCTGTCATGCTGAAGGATGTTGCAGGCAGCAGATCGCTCTCCACGGTGTCTCCAGACTCTGTCACGTCTGTCACATGTGCTCAGTGTGAACCTGCTTTCATCTGTGAAGAGCACAGGGCGCAAGTGGCGAATTTGCCAATCCTGGTGTTCTCTGGCAAATGCCAAGTGTCCTGCACAGTGTTGGGCTGTGAGCACAACTCCCATTTGTGGACGTCGGGCCCTCATACTATCCTCATGGAGTCGGTTTCTAACCGTTTGTGCAGACACATGCACATTTGTGGCCTGCTGGAGGTCATATTGCAGGGCTCTGGCAGTGCTCCTCCTGTTCCTCCTTGCACAAAGGCGGAGGTAGCGGTCCTGCTACTGGGTTGTTGCCCTCCTACGGCCTCCTCCACGTCTCCTGGTGTACTGGCCTGTCTCCTGGTAGCGCCTCCAGGCTCTGGACACTACGCTGACAGACACAGCAAACCTTCTTGCCACAGCTCGCATTGATGTGCCATCCTGGATGAGCTGCACTACCTGAGCCACTTGTGTGGGTTGTAGAGTCCGTCTCATGCTACCACGAGTGTGAAAGCACCACCAACATTCAAAAGTGACTAAAACATCAGCCAGAAAGCATAGGTACTGAAAAGTGGTCTGTGGTCCCCACCTGCAGAACCACTCCTTTATTGAGTGTGTCTTGCTAATCGCCAAAGATTTCTCCCTGTTGTCTTTTCCATTTGCACAACAGCATGTGAAATTGATTGTTAATCAGTGTTGCCTCCTAAGTGGACAGTGTGATTTCATAGACGTTTGATTGACTTGGAGTTCTATTGTGTTGTTTAAGTGTTCCCTTTATTTTTTTGAGCAGTGTATATATCTATACACACGTCTCTTTTTCTCCATTTTTGTTCTAGTGCTATTATATTTTTTATTAAGACTGCTTTTGAAAAGAGCAACCAAAATAAAAAAAGTAAATGTTATTGTTCCAGATGCCTTTATTTGTTCATAATAATATATATCATAATATAATGATATTAAAACTAAATGTGCAGTTAAAAAAAAAAAACCTTAACATGCTATTAATCTGTGCAAAGAAACCAAAGAAGTTATTAAAATGTCAATATTTCACAGTTGCATTGACTACATGGACATAAATGTCACTCGTGTAAAAAAAAACAACCTTACTTCTAAAGATCAGAGTTCAGAAAAGTTAATTGGCAGAAACATCAGGTCTATGCCAATTTCTTAGCATTCACTGTGACTTTAACAGCAGGTATACCCTCAAGTCTCTACTTTTCTTATTGCCCTCTGTGTGTTCACAATACTTATACGCCAAACAGCAATACGCCATAATCATATCTGAGACAGGTCCTGTAGCTGCGCCTTTCCACGTGACAAAGCACTTTTAGCTGTCAACAAAGCCCCAGCAGTTACAGCAATGTGCCTGTGGTGTAATGCATTGTTCTCTCATCATGGAAATGCTGATTTGTTAAATGTGTAGTGCGGAAACAAATCTGTGTTGCGACACTGGAAACCATACAGTAGTTGTGCTTGAAGGAAATGTATATTTAACATCTATGAAAGAGGAGGGTGCTCATGCTGGGGTGTGTCGTACACGTTGAGAATCACTGCTTTTACCAGATCCCAACTTGATGTCATAATGCAAAGGGAGAACCTGAAGGTGATTGGAGACCCAAATAACAAAGATGCCAGAACCACAAGGGTACTCAAACCCCTCCACCAACAGAAGGTGACAATTCTGATTTAATTGTGGCAAAGGAGTTGAAAGCTTGCTTCTTGACTTTCTAGCCCAACTATGTTCAAACTATAAATAATTGTTATGAGATTTGGATCAAGACAGAAGAAGCAAAATCTTGGATATAAGCAGCTGAAGTGAGCTTCAGGTGGTCATCTTCTGACGTGGGTAGGGAAGCCTCCTATTGGCTTCTATTTGAAGTTTTTTTTCCCCAGACATATTATACTGGTGGGGGTCCCTGGGACAGACCCAGAATATGCTGGAGGCACAATATATTTTTCCTCAGCATCGCTCCGAGACTTATGAGTTTTTCCCCTCCATGTAAAATTTTGTTTTGGATTGATCCAAAGAGAGAAACCATCTAATGACCTAATGATAGAATAACCTTTAGGCTGGTTCCAACATATCTATTACAGATGTTTCCCTGTCAGAGGAGCTGAGAAAAGACATGGTAAAAACCACAGGTCAAGAAACACAGCTCACTCTCGATAAAGTTACGTGTTCCATCATAGGCGTGGTGTTGGTGATGCAGGGGTTTAAGTGCACGACTCATGTACGGAGGCCTTAGTCCTCAACGAGAGGTGTTGTGGGATCGAATCCCAGCGATGTGTTCTGCACACCCTCTCTCCACCATTTCCTATCTGCTTACAGTTGAAAATAAAAACAGTAAAGCCACTACTTCTGCAAAAACATTAAAAAATAAAATCAGTCAACAATACTCTAAATTGTAGTTACAGTTTTTTGTTCTTTATCTATTTATAATAAGACCTGGCAGGAAGGGAGAAATTCTCGATGCTATTAGCAAATACTTGCAATAGAGTAATTCTATTTCAATTAAAACATTTTTATATCAATCTCATTCTTTTCTGTAAAGTATGCAACATGGTATTAATGACTGAGAAAAAGAATATACCCTGCAGAGTGACTGATACAAGAATGATTCATTTTATTTAATGCGACTGATAAGAATTTTAATAAATAATAAATGCTACATGGTGCTACATACATGGTATGTAGGGAAAAAATGCTATTCTATTTGTAAAATCTTTAATGGTAAATAGCTGAAATTATATGCTTTCTATTTTGTTAAAAAATGCAATGCACAAAATGCTTTTGATTGAATGCATGTGCATCAGCTGCAAGGTCGATAAGAGAACATGGGTTAGACTGCGACATCACGATGAGTTCCTTACTCAGACCTCATCACTTAATAGTAACATAAGTTTCTGCTGCATTTATGAAAGAACTGACATGTTAAATAGAGACAAAGTCAAATACCTGTTTGTAGAACTCCTAAACTGTTTTTTTACTTCTCTTATAGATGACTCCATTTTGTTAGAGATTTAGATTGACACAATAAATTAATGTAATGTATTTTTTTCATATTGATCAAGCAAATAATTGTTCAAGTTGAGAGAAAAGTTTGAAAGTTATGCTTTTCTCATCCAGTAAACCATTTTGGATTGGAAAATGCATTTTTTAGGCCCTTTTACTGTATTCAATTTTCAAGATTGTCAGAGAAAAATAAAGTCAGACATATATATATATATATTCTTCAAATGGTTTAAGGGTCGTTGCGTGTTTTCTGTATCATAGATACTTCGCTGTGTTATCTCAGTTGTTCTTTTTTAATCCTCAAACTAACAAAAAATCAAGTAAAAGCAGAGCTAAATATCCAAGCACGAATCTGAAAATGCACCTGAAGAAAGGTTTGTCACACCCTGGAAAGAAAACGTGCAAAACATTATTTTTGTTTGACATAAGCTGCCTCGAGTGAGCCCACACTAATGGAGACAGGTTTTATTAGCAGCATCTTTCAGCATGACACACACACCCACAGGATGATTTTTGCTGCTCAGTTTATGAAGCATTCAGTCTGTTAAGTCACCTATGACCTCTGAGGAACAAGAGAGGAAAATCTCTTCCTGACAGCAGGTTGCTGCAGGACAAAACCTGTCCTCAGCAGAAAGGAAGAATTTTACTGAGGAGAATCATTGATTTTATTGATTTCAGTAACACACTGGGAAATAACCGCATCACCCAGAGCCTGACCAGATATTACAAACAAGAATTTTCTACGATTGAAGGTGCCGTGAGAATTATGCTGAACCTTGCAAAGGAATTTACACCACTGGAACTTGTCCAGATGTAATATTACAAATTGTGTATTGGATATTATGTGATAGACCAACAGCAATGCATAAAGAAGAAAAAATTTACCTGTTTTTCATCATTTTGTTCATAATAATCGTAACTAAGATGGCGCCGCTGATGGCAGCTTCAGAGCTTTGCTCTCTGGTATTCTGTGTGTTTTTGTAGCGCTTTCTGCCACCATTCGATGGTCTCTTTCACCAGAAAGGAACTTCTAAGGATCAGACGAGTCTTCTCTGGGCATTTTTTCACCATCATTCATTGACACCAGCTTCACAGAGATCCTGGCCAGTGGAGCATCGGCTCTGTATGGGCTATACTGCTGGAGACGGCAGAGAGGGAAGACAGCCGGCGTGTTCGTGAAGCTCCAACGGGGGGGACTACGTGCACCCTTGCCTTCAATTCACCTGGAAAATGTATGTTTCCTGACCAACAAGATGGACGAACTGCTTCTTCTCACCTGTAAAAACTCTGACCTCCACAGATCTGCCACGCTCTGCTTTACCGAAACCTGGCTGAGTGAGAACACCCCAGACTGCGGACTTTGGATACCGGGTTTCAGCTGTTTAGAACGCACCTCAACGAGAACTTATTGGGGAAAAAGCGAGGAGGCAAAATCTGCTTTTATATGAACGGAGGTTGGTGCAGAGATATCAAAGTGTTGAAGATGATACATAGTCCTGACCTGGAGTCATTTCTCATAAACTGTAAACAGTTTTATTCAAAGAGGGGGTTCTCCTCATTTGTACTGGTTGGCGCTAACATACTTCCTCAAGGCTCCACTTCAGATGCTGAAAAACAACTGGCTGAGCTGATAACAGACATGTTGAAAAAACATCCAGATTCTCTCATCATTATCCTTGGTGATTAGTGCAAACCTCTCCAATGAACTTCCCAAATACAGACAACATCATGCTGTCACCAGGGCTGCTTTGAGACTTTCTGGCCACTCCCTGGTCCATCTCATCCCAACCAACAGGCAGAAATTAAAAGCTTCCATACCTGTGGTTTGGACTGTTAAGAACTGGGCTGATGAGTCAAAGCAGATGTTACAGGTCTGTTTTGACTGCACAGATTGGACTGTTTTTAAAACTTCAGCCACTGATTTAAACCAACCTACTGAGGTAGTGACATTATACATCAGTTTCTGTGAGGACGTGTGTGCAGACCAAGACCTCCTGGACATACAATAACAATAAACTTTGGTTCACTCCTCATCAGAGGCAGCTGCATAGGGATAAGGAAGCAGTCCAGGAACAAACTGACAAAAGAGATCAAAGAAGCGAAGATAAGCTACAGTGAGAAGTGTTATGGATGTATGTAAAATTTCACAACATATTTTGAGCAGCCGTGTGAAATCTGCAATCAGTTTAATCCAAAGGTTTCATTAAAAGCAGGACTGGGCAGCGTTCCAGTCCACATTGCTCCATGGAAGGAAATTGATTGATTTCACTAACATGGGAGCAGAACACAAAACTGAAGGAAAATGTTCCTTCTAAAAAAGGAAAGAGGAGAAAATCACAACATGGGAGTGCCCGAAATCATGAGATCCAACGATGGCACTCATTTTCCCCAATAAAGATCCAGGAGAAGTTGAAAGATGAATGGGAGTAAAACGTAAATTGGTGCAGGTTTTTAAACCAGCATCTCATGGGTTAGTATGGAGAGCTAACAGAACTATGCATACGAAAAGAAAAATTGGCTAAAGTCTGCAGACACAAAATTAACCTGGATTGAAGCTAACCATAACCCTATAAAGATCTGAGTGAATATGTGAAACAAATGACTAATAATATGATGCGTGTTCTTCAACAGGTGATGCTCATCCAGGATGAAGACAGTGGGATGCAGTGTTCCTAGGAAATGCAGCTCATTTATAAATCAATTTTTCTCCTATAGGTGGAAGCCGCAGAAATAACATCACACTGTGTGGAAGTTTTGCTGACTAATCATAGGCTAGATCTATGAAACATTATATGCACAGACCAAATGACCAAACGACCCAAGACCAAAAGACCAAGGTTCTGACTCACTTATGAACGTCACTGACCTGACAATGATAACATGACACTTCTCCAGACTGGACGGACCAGACAGACAACACTTTCAAGGTGGACCCCACTAAGACCACCTTATTGGTCCTTGGTGGACACAAAATAATTGAAGCATTCAAAACAGACCTAGTGGAAACAAAAAGGGTTATGAGGAAACAATGTGTATTTTGAGAATATAAAAGAAAAATGATATTCAAATTTTTGCAAATGAAATTGCTCTGACAGAGAAGTAAGTAAGTAAGTAAAGTTATTTGTATAGCACATTTCAGCGGCAGAGCAATTCAAAGTGCTTTACATTATAAAAACATAAAATCATTAAAAACATCAATCAAGTACACAGCAAATTGGTCATCACACAAATTCATAAAAACCATCACGCGGACACTCATGACAGTCATGGGGAAAAGTTGTAATAAAGTGTAAGAAGATATTTTGTTTTTGTTTGCGGACTACTAATCAAAGGCAGCTCTAAACAGGTGGGTTTTCAGCCTTGATTTAAAGGAATTTATTGTTTCAGCTGTTTTGCAGTTTTCTGGGAGTTTGTTCCAGATGAAAGGTACATAGAAACAGCTAAAGAAAAGTTTCTCACATGGAGACGCTTCTGCTGTTTGGAATGGTTTGAAAAACCTGACTGCCGACAGGAACTTTTCACCCAACTCTGAGCAGAATCCTTCCCTCGCAAATCAGTTGAATGATTTCTACTGCAGGTATGAAATGTAGCAGTTCACAGCTTAACCCAACTCCTCCACATCCCATTCAGACACAAATTCTTGCCATAAACCAACCACCCCCTTAACTTCAGACCCTTTGCCTGCACTTAGGATCTCAGAGGAAGATGTAAAAAGGCTCTTTCAGCGCCTGAAAACAAAGAAGGCCTCAGGACCTGATAATGTCTCCCCATCATGCCTGAAAGCCTGTGCCGACCAACTGGCACCCATCTTCACTGAGATCTTTAACAAGTAACTGGATCTGTGTGAGGTTCCCTCCTGCTTCAAATGCTCCACCATCATCCCAGTCCCAGTTGGGACTACACTTCATCCTGCAACACCTCGACCACCCAGGGATGTATACCAGGATCCTGTTTGTGGACTTCAGCTCAGCCTTCAACACTATCAACCCAGACATCCTCCACCAGAAGCTCATCCAGCTTAAAGCCCTGGCCTCCACCTGTCAGTGGATCACCAGCTTCCTGAAGGAATGGCTGCAGCAGGTGAGGCTGGGGAGAATCTTCTCCTGCACAAGAACCATCAGCATTGGCATCCCCCCATGGGTGTGTTCTCTCCCCAACTCATCTCCTCACTCTACAAAAACGACTGCACATCAGCGGACCCGTCTGTGAAACTCCTGAAGTTTGCAGATGGCACCACTGTTAATGGACTGATCGAGGACAGTGAGGAGTTTGCATACAAACAGGAGGTGGATCGGCTGGTACACTGGTGTGGTCAGAACCACCTGGAACATAACCCACTCAAGACTGTGGAGATGATGGTGGACTTTCGGAGAACAGCCCCCCCCCCACAAAAAGCAGGTTTGCTGATGATGACTATTTTTTCACATCATGATGTATCTATCCGCTGAACACACTTGTGTTTCACAAAGCAAAGATTAACTTAATGAAACGGTCAGCAAAGCATTCCATTTCTCTTTCTAACAGAAACTTTATGGACAAAACTGAAAAAAATAAAATCAGTGCAGGCCAAGCTTCATCCTGCAGAGCTGATATTTCTGCTGCTGTAGGAGTGTGTTATTCATATAGTTATTTTTCTCCCTCATTGAGACACATTTTAATTTTGATGAACTACAAAACTGTTTCTATTGTTTCAAGGAATAGTTGTCAAACTTAACATTCTCAGCAGTTTCATAAATAAAAGGGAATTTTGTGCTTTTATATATTTTTGTGCCAGTAGGTAAATAATTATAAATATATAAAAGCATGTAGATTGTATTTAGAAAGCAAGCAGCTAGAGGGAGCTTAGAACAATCAATAATACCAGTGAATATGTTCCCTAAGTCCAGACTGTTGCTCCTCTACTGTTTCAACAGAAATATGAACAGCAAAGAAGTTCTGTCAGGAAATATTTAATCTGCATATAAATTGATGATTTGTTTAAAAGGGAAAATGACCTACTGAACTCTAATTAAACCCAGACTTCAAACTTAGCCACACCATGAACAAATTAAATAGCCAACTCCCAAAGAGAGATCAAACTTCATGCTCCCATTGCTCTTACTCCAGCATGCCGAAATTGATTGGCCTCCCTAAATAAAGAAGCTGGAACTGTGTGTGTGTGTGTGCGCGCGCGCACATAAATGTGAGCTCTCTACCCAAAATGTGGAATTCTGCACATTGTGGAGTGCTGACTTTACGTTAAAGCAGCCCGCGGGAGGTTTCCCATCGTGCACCAGCCAGCCGATGGACACCATGTGTCATGCAAGGAAGGCAGCTCATCCCACCGAGACACTCCCTGATAAAACTAATGAAGCCACAGCCTGCTTAGAAGATCAAAGCGATAGGGAAGTCTGAGAACAGGACAGCAAACTCAAAGAACAGCCAATTGAAATATATCATGGTTATTGCATATTTGTTGGGACAAAATCCCTTACTTTTTCAGAATAACATTTTTTTTTAATTGTCCAGTATAAATGCAAAAGCTCACTGCGTTTTCTTTAGGGTAGAAAGGCTTTGAATATGAAACACAATTTGGACATTTTTACATTATTAATTAAGTCTGGAACTAAAAAAATATTTATTACAGTTTTTTTTTTCATGTACTTATCAAAACCTGTAAAATATTAAAATCAAATTCTATTGTTGTTCCAGACTGTACAGAAACACTGAAAAGTTAGCTGCTCTTAAGCAGCATTAAAGGTGAAACTTTTCAGCAGTTCCTCCAACTTGGAAGTCTGTCTCTGAGTTCAGTGCTCATGACTTTGCTGCATATCATGTTTTAACGCTGCATTTTTGAAGGTGTCCACCTCAAGCATCATATTCTGTTATGTCTATGTTTGAGTGATTTTTTTGGAGCATAAATGGAAGAAGTTCTTGAACTGCCCTGGTTTGGGAAAATTTCCTAATAAAAACTGTTCACTGGGCTGGCTCAAAACAATCGATTACAAAAAGATTGAAGAATTTAAACTAAAGGGCAATTTCAAAGCTTTTTAATGAGTCTGGATGGTATTTAATGAGTTTAGTTAAATCTGAATTAAATTATTCTATGCTGAACCAAGATTTTTTTAACACACAGTTTCAGATTTCTGAAACCTTTTTTGTATTTGTGCAAACAGATAAGTGTAAGCTTTTCAGTACTCTGACACTAAGGCCCTTTTAGAATTAGATAAGCATAAAAAAATATTTGGACCCTTCACACTGACTAATTCTAAACTGATTACAGATTCTTTCAAACTCAGTTTGGGATTCCTGAGATCTTTATCAACCCCCTCACAAAATAAAAGAGGATTCCTAGTTTTCTCAAAAATATTGTTTAGAAAATGGTCTCTGTTTCTCACAAAACTAATGCCGCACATCATCCTCAGAAGAAAAAAAATCTTAAAATTCTAATCTCTTTAAAGAAATGTAAAAAATAGATTTGGGTGTAGATGTAGATAAGAGAGTCGGATCTGACATCTGGTGATGCAAAGGTTGATGTTTTGGGAACGCACAAGTGACAGGAAGTACAGCGACACCTTTCAATATAACTCATCCTTTCCCCAACTTCACTCCAAACCACTACGAGAAGGAGTTTTCAAGTCAGCTGGGATAAGTCTGCAGAAACGGTGATGTGAAAGGTATATCCTTGTCCATGAACTTTGGCAGGCTCAAATGTAAAGGAAACTATGACAACACTATAGCAATGCTGCAACCATTAAAAATTGCTTGTTTAAAGATCTGGCATGAATATTAATCATTAAATCTCATCAAAGTAACAGGATAAATCTTCTTTAGTCTGATCAGATGATATTCTTTCACTCAAGTTATTTTGAGCAGCCTGGTGAATATCTTATATAAAACATTTTGCTTTCGAAAACAACTTTTTTTTTAAATAAGTAAAAATATTATTTTTATGGATTCTGGTGTGGAATCTGAACACAAGGTGTAGAGGAAAACACTAAAGAATGGGATTCATATGTTGACCATGTGTTCAACACCCATGTGTATTTTTCTTCCATGTTGCAAAGAAGTGAAGACCTGCAATCTGCAGATTAACGGCTGTATGAATAAAAAATATTGCTGTGTCTTTAAAGCAGTTGGCATTTCGATAACACCTGATTAAACTTTCTATTTATTTCTTCCCAGTGACACACTTCTTTCATTATTCCTGAAAGGTATTAATAAATAACAGTCTGCTGCACATAATTAGCTTTATTGATAAGATGATGTGTAAATCATTAGTCAAGTCACTGTTCTCCAGTGAAGTGTCAACACTTTTCAGACTAATTGGAGGCAGTGAATCATTGATCAAGGTTTCCTGAGGTGTTAAGATACAGGAATTCATGAAACACATGCAGACAGCTGTGTAAATAAACATGGCTGCAGGGGATGAACACCACATTAAAGAATATCTGGAAACTTGAAATTTTAAGGTTTATACACATTTTTCTAGGTAAGAAATTGAAGTGCTTCTTTACACAATGAATTTAAGCCAGGGGTGAGAAAAACGTAAGAAGCTGAAGGCTGCAGAGACAAAGGTGGCCAAAGGGCAAAAAGTTTTCCTTTTTGAATTTGTAAGTATAAAAGTCCCAGAGATATGAACACAAAGAAAAAAGAGACAACCACAGATAAACCACAACCACCATAAAGAATGAGTGGCCCAAGCAAAGAAAAACAAGATTGCCACAGAAACAATCATTTTACCACAGCTATTGGTGGGAGGAAAATCCAAAGGTAAATTAGTTTAAATGCTTAGGTGTGGTTTTGGATTTCCAGTGCGTTAAAACAAACAAAAAATACTGTAACTGCTTTTCTCTTTTAAAATTATGTCTGTGAATACTTAGGTATTTTTTTGTATCTAGCAAACTGCACCTTATGATGTTTGCAAACCTAAAAGACACAGAATGTTATTAAGTTTTACTCTTTTCAGTTTGTTATATTAGAGAATCAGTATATTTGAAAATAGGATAGAATGCAATTATCGTGCGCTGTTTAGCGGTACAAATGCCTTTCCATATGTAACTGGTGCATTAAAGTAGCCTATGTAATACTGGATACGTTGTGTTTTTAGAGGCTTATTTGTGGGACTCTCCATATCAGCCATTTCCAAATGTGCAACAGTTTAATGTTAACAACTCAATCTGTTTCATAGCAATGATGTTCAAATAGCCTCAGAAACTGATGAATAAAGAGGCAATAAAGTGACATTAAGGCAAGATCCAAAAAGTATAATCTCTTGAGCTTTGAGCTTTGTTTTGTAACATTTTTAACATACTCCACAGGTGTTTAGTCAGTTGATTTCAATATCAAATAATGCAGGAGCCAAAATGAGGAGAGACTGTACCTCAGCGAGATACAGAAGATCAAAAGGTGCAAATACAGAATAATTACAGCTTGTCCCCTCCTTGAACCGCCACCTTAACGTGGTGGAGGGGTTTGAGTGTTCAAATGATCCTAGAGGTTATGTTGTCTGGGGCTTAAATGCCCCTGGTAGGGTCTCCTATGGCAAACAGGCTCTAGGTGATGGGTCAGACAAAGAGCGGTTCAAGAATCCTTCATGAGGAGCACTAAATCGAGGCACGTGACATCGCCCGGTACGGCGGAGCCGGGGTCCCACCCTGGAGCCAGGCCTGGGGTCGGGACTCGTCAGAGAGCGCCTGGTGGCCGGGTTGCTCCTCGCGGGACCCGGCCGGGCCAAGCCCGAACGAGAGACGCGAGGCCATCCCCCAGTGGGCCCACCACCTGCAGGGGGAACCGTGAGGGACTGGTGTGCAAAGAGGATTGGGTGGCAGACGAAGGTGGAGACCTCAGCGGCCCGATCCCTGGATGCTTAGGGTGGCTCTAGGGACGTGGAATGTTACCTCACTGGGGGGGAAGGAGCCTGAGCTTGTGCGGGAGGCTGAGAGATATCGACTAGAAATAGTCGGGCTCGCCTCCACGCACAGCGTGGGCTCCGGAACCCATCTCCTTGAGAGGGGCTGGACTCTCTTCTACTCTGGAGTGGCCCACGGGGTGAGGCGGCGGGCTGGGGTGGGTTTGCTTGTTGCCCCCCAGCTTAGCCGTCTAGTGTTGGGGTTTACCCCGGTGGATGAGAGGGTCGCATCCCTGCGCCTTCGGGTCAGGGATAGGTCTCTGACTGTCGTTTTCGGCCTACGGGCCAAGCGGTAGTGCGGAGTACCCGGCCTTCTTGGGCCCCCTGGGGGGGGTGCTGGATAGGCCCCTCCCGGGGATCTTTATTCTACTGGGGGACTTCAACACCCACGTGGGAAATGACAGTGACACCTGGAGAGGCGTGATCGGGGAGGAATGGCCTCCCAGATCTGAATCCGAGTGGTGTTTTGTTATTGGACTTCTGTGCTAGTCACGGACTGTCCAAATAAAACCCGGGATGTTCAAGCATAAGGGGTGTTCATCATTGCACTTGGCACCAGGGAACCTAGGCAGGAAGTCAATGATCGACTTTGTTGTCGTATCATCAGACCTTCGGCCGTTTTTTTTTGGACACTCGGGTGAAGAGAGGGGCTGAGCTTTTCACTGATCACCACCTGGTGGTGAGTTGGATCCGCTGGAGGAGGAGAAAGCTGGACAGACTTGGCAGGCCCCAAACGCATAGTGAGGGTCTGCGGGGAACGCCGGGGGAGCCCTCGGCCAGGGATGTATTCAATCCCACCTCCGGGGGAGAACTTTGACCAGATTCGGGGGTTTTTGGAGACATAGAGTCCGAGTGGACCATGTTTCTCCGCATCTTGTCGATGCTGCTGCCGTAGCTGCAGCCGTAAGGTCTGCGGGGGGCCTGTCGCGGGGCAATCCAAAACCCGGTGGTGGACACCGGCAGTAAGGGATGCTGTCAAGCTGAAGAAGGAGTCCTATCCTTGGGGTGGCTTGTGGGGTCCTGAGGTGGCTGACGGGTACCGTAGGGCCAAGCATGCTGCGGCCCGAGGTGTGGCAGAGGCAAAAACTCGGGCCTAGGAGGAGTTGGTGAGGCCGTGGAGAAGGACTACCGGTCGGCTCGAACAAAATTCTGGCAAACGTCCGGCGCCTCAGGAGGGGGAAGCAGTGCTTCGCCAAACACTGTTTATAGGGGGGGGGGAGGCTGCTGACTCGCGGGGGACGTTATCGGGCAGTGGAAGGAGTACTTTGAGGATCTCCTCAATCCTGCCATCACGCATTCCCTGCTGGAACAGAGGTGGGGACTCGGGGTTGGACTCTTTTCATCACCCAGGCTGAAGTCACCGAGGTGGTTAAAAAGCTCCGCGGTGGCAAGGCTTCGGGGGTGGATGAGATCCGCCCTGAGTACCTCAAATCTCTTGATGTTGTGGGGCTGTCATGGTTGACACGCCTCTTCAACATTGTATGGCGGTCGGGGACAGTACCTCTGGACAGGCAGACCCGGGTGGTGGTCCCCCTTCATAAGAAGGGTGACCAAAGGGTGTGTTCCAACTACAGGGGGATCACACTCCTCAGCCTCCCTGTAAGGGCCTACGCCAGGGTATTGGAGAGGAGAGTCCGGCCGATAGTCGAACCTCGGCTTCAGGAGGAGCAGTGTGGTTTTCGTCCCGGCCGTGGAACACGGACATCGGTCCCTGTACGAGCGGAGCAGGAGTTTGGTCCGCATATTGCCGGCACTAAGTCGGACCTGTTCCCGGCGCATGTTGGACTCCGGCAGGGCTGCCCTTTTCACCGGGTCCTGTTCATAACTTTTATGGACAGGATTTAGAAAACCCAAGGGCCGGAGGGGGTTGGGTTTTGGGAACCAGTGGATTTCGTCTCTTCTTTTTGCAGATGATGTGGGCCTGTGGGGCCCCTCTAGCCAAGACCTACAGCATGCGTTGGGCGGTTCACAGCCAAGTGTGAAGCGGGTGGGATGAAGATCAGCCCCAAAAGTCTGAGGCCATGGTACTCAACCGAAAAAGGGGGCTTGTCCTCTTCAGGTTGGGGGGGGAGTTCCTGCCTCAAGTGGAGGGGTTCAAGTATCTCGGGGGGCTGTTCACGAGTGAGGGAAGAATGGAGCGGGAGATCGACAGATGGATCGGTGCGGCTGCCGCAGTAATGGGGGGCTGTGCCGGTCCGTTGTGGTGAAGAAAGAGCTGAGCCGAAAAGCGAAGCTCTCGATTTACTGGTCGGTCTAATTTTCCACCCTCACCTAGGGCCATGAAACTTTGGGTCATGACTGAAAGAACGAGATCCCGGATACAAGCGGCTGAAATGAGCTTCCTCCGTAGGGTGGCCGGGCACTCCCTTAGAGATAGGGTGAGGAGCTCGGCCATTCGGGAGGGGCTCGGAGTAGAGGCGCTGCTCCTCCACATCGAGAGGAGCCAGTTTAGGGGGCTCGGGCATCTATACCGGATGCCTCCTGGGCCTTTCCTCGGGGGGTTTTCCAGGCACGTCCCACGGGAGGAGGCCCGGGGGGACCCCGGCACGCTGGAGGGACTATGTCTCTCGGCTGGCCTGGGAACGCCTTGGGTCCCCCCGGAGGAGCTGGAGGAGGTTTCTGGGGAGAGGGATGTCTGGGTGTCTCTGCTGAGTCTGCTGCCCCCGCGACCCGGTTCCGGATAAACGGAAGACGACGAGCACGAGTACGAGTACAGCTTGTACAGCTCATACTGGTCATTACATTCCATCCTTTTCAGGTATTGTTGTTTTCATATGGCCTTTTTGTATTATTTTATTTGCATGTGTGCAAGTTTTGGTCTCACTGCTTGTTTCACATAACTATATTAGTCGTCTAACCTACAGATTAAAATTTAGCTACAATAACTGTGGACCACACAATGTCAGTCAGTCAGAGCCATCGCAGGGCAACACACAAACAACCATGCACACACCTAAGGGCAATTTAGAGTGACCAATTAACCTAACAGGCATGTCTTTGGACTGTGGGAGGAAGCCAGAGTACCCCGGTGAGACCCACGCATGCACGGGGAGAACATGCGAACTCCATGCCTAAAAAGACCCCTAGCCGGGAACGAACCCAGGACCTTCTTGCTGCAAGGCAACAGTGCTACCAACTGCGCCACCGTGCAGCCCTACCACACAATGCTTTCTATGAAATAAAATCTATTAATGACTATTACAAGTTGATAAATAAATAAAACTTTATGATCATTGATAACACACAACCCAAAGAAAAAACCTTGCTAATTCAGCTTATTTATATCAAGTACGGGAGCTGATTGTAAAAAGTGTAGTGGGAGTCGTATAACTAAAATCATAACTTGAAATCTTGATAAATCAGTTACACACAGACCTGCAGAGCATCCAACATGTTCCTTTGGTGGTTGAATGCCTAAAATGCAGAGAAAATGCATTGTTATCGGCTTGTATTCCGTAAAGTACTTAAGCTGATTAGTTTTTACACAACAACTGCGAGTACAAAATTCAATTTGGAAACACAGATGTAACAGAAATCTCAGATCAAAATTCAGAAATTTTCCAGTTTGTTTCACGATTTTTTCTGCTGGGGGGCCAAGATCACCCTGTCATCAGGTTACCGCCTCCTTAAACCTTCACTGAGTTTCCTTTTTACTGCTAGCAGACAGAAGTTTATCTGAGATAGATCAAACACACAACATGGCCGCTTTGTTTCCCTGCTGTTCCTTTAAAAATTCCTGCCAGCTCCATAATTAATCTGCCTCTGATAAGACAAACCCGGACTGAAAACCAGCAGGGGTCAGGGGCTGTGAGGTGCAGAGATTGGACACACAATCTCTGTTAATTATCTAATCACCGCAGCTCTCAGTCACTCTGATACGGGTTTTGGGGTTTTATGTCAGGAGGAAAATTACAGAATCTAAATTCAACTCAGCTGCTTTTTTGTCTCCCCCTGGTTTGCATCAGACCTGGATGGCTGCTCTCATGACTGGAGATGCAGCCCTTTAATAATTACCCCCTTCCAGGCTGGTTTTCCTGCCAGAGCTGCTTTCAACATTTTTCTGAAAGGGGGATTGAAACTCATGAGCACTTATGGGAGAAATTAAATCTAAAATCTGCTGAAAAGACAAGGCAGAGGACAAGAAAAACCTAGAAAACGCCAGCATCAGGAGGTTCGACTTCAGAATTTTTGCACCCTTTAGAATGAAAACTAAACCAAAAAGGGTTGGGGATCAAGTCAGAATGGATTTATTTCAAAGGAAACATCAGCTGATGACAATTGAGCGGTTTTCGTTCTGAAACAGAATAACTAGATCCAGGTCTGCACACAGAAATTTGCATCCAGTAAAGGTTTTTATAGGTTTCTGCTAACATCTACTTGTTTCAGCTAACAAAAAAAAAACATTTAATGATAGAAATAACTGCAAAATTTTTAGACCCCATCCATC